>PVHY01008920.1:0-18520 GCA_004024945.1 Uropsilus gracilis
TTACTGATCTGTCTTTTGGTGAGAGTGGAGTGTTAAAGTCTCCTACAACATATGTGTTTTCATCAATATTTGTTTTCAGTTCTGCTAGTAGCTGTC
The DNA here is from genome assembly GCA_004024945.1 of Uropsilus gracilis. Classification (NCBI taxonomy): domain Eukaryota; kingdom Metazoa; phylum Chordata; class Mammalia; order Eulipotyphla; family Talpidae; genus Uropsilus; species Uropsilus gracilis. The sequence goes on from PVHY01008920.1 coordinate 97, forward strand.
TTATGAATCTTGGTGCTCCCACATTTGGTGAATATATGTTGATAATTGTTAAGTCCTTTTGGTGAGTTGAACCACGTACCATTAGGTAGTGTCCGTCTTTATCGTCACTTTTTTTATTCTGAAATTTGCTGTATCTGCTATAAGAATGGCTACCCCTGCCTTTTTCTTGACTGACCTCAGATTTCTCTGAAGAGACACTCCAAGCAAGAAGAGAATGGAGCCTCATATTCAAAAAATTCCAAGACAAAAAGTGCCAGCCAAGAATACTCTACCCTGCAAAGCTGTCCTTCCAGTATGAAGGAAAAATTAGAACCTTCTCAGACAAACAAAGTCTCCAAAAATTTGCTACCACCAAACCCCCACTCCAAGAAATATTGGAAGAAGCCCTAGGACCAAAACTCTTAGACGAATAAATAGAATATACATAAAAGAAATCAAAGCAGAACCTCAAAATGACCTCTAGAAAACCAATACTAGAACCCCATACATCAATAGTCACTCTAAATGTCAATGGTCTAAACTCATCAATCAAAAGACGCAGAGTTGCAGACTGGATCAAAAGAGAGAACCCAACATTCTGCTGTCTCCAGGAAACACATCTAATCCCTAAAGATAAGCATAGACTGAAAGTGAAAGGATGAAAAACAATTCTACAAGCAAATGGTCCCAAGAAAAAGGCAGGGGTAGCTATTCCATTGTCTTTTATAGATTTTTGGATACCTGGTGCTACCTCTGCAAGATCACAAAGTTCTACTGTGTGACTTCCTCACCTGACCATAACCTCATCCCTTTTCTCTCCATAAAAATACTCCTAGCTTTTCTCCTTTCTCATGGCATGATTTAGGTTTCTGTCTAAATCTGTTTATCCTGAATTACAGTTCCCAAGCAAATAACAAATAACATATTTCCAAATATTTTGGTTTCTCTCTTTATCTAGTTCTTTTATTAATGGTTAACAAGTGGACTTCCACTTTAATAAGTGTGTGTGTGTATGTGTATACATTGTATATGTGATTGCTCTGGAAGGATATAATGAAAGTATTAATAATGGATAACCTTCATCTAGGAGACGTATCAATAGTAGGAAAACATATTCTTTGTGTACCCTGTTTTTATTATTTTAGTTTAAAAAATTATAGACATTTATTTACTTTGTAATGAAAAGACAAAAATATTTTGAAAATAGCCTAAAAGCAACTACTACATTTTTTATTTTTATTTTTTGCATCTATAGACCACAAATCATCACCCTATATCCATTTGTTCCAGAAAGAATCTCTTAAAGGAAGCATTGTAATTGTTTACTTGCAAAAAAAGATTATATAAATAAAAAAATATACATTGTGAGAAAGTCATTGACCTAGGGGAGTTTCTTTTTTTACAAAATGGATTGCCAAAAATTATCTTTTCACATCTCTTCAAATGTAGATCAGATCACTGGGAAAGATTTGATAAGGATGAAGGGAATTCATGGGACCTTAGGAATGGCCACTATGAAACCCCTAGGCCCTTATCAGACTTATTGGCCTTATATTTCTGATGAACTTTAGTGGTCTTGCAGGAAGTCTATTGTGAGGCACATTTTAGCTGACGTCTGGCACAGAGATCAGTCTATATAAAGTTTCTGCAACTGAAAGAAAAGAGAACATATTGGAAAATTAGAAAAGACCAATTTGACTGAAACCTCAATGGAGAAGAATGCTACCTGACAAGAGGGCAAAGGTATGATCTATCAGGGCCTATGATTTTGTTTTTTAAGGAAGTTGGAGTCATTGAAGAATTTAAAACAGAGGAATGATGCAATAAATTTAGCAGTTTTATATGAATGTTTTGGCTCTTTGTAGATAAAAGACTAAATAAGTATAGACCCTGGAAAATAATATAGGTATCTAAAGGCAGATTATGACACGGTTCTGGTGGTAAAGTTAGGTTGAAGGAAGATGGAGAGGAACACAAGCAAGTATTGATGTATATGTAAGGAAACATTAATTTTTGTAACTGTTTAGGTGGAGAGAAAGGAGGTGTTAAAGGTGCTGCCCAGTTGTCAGTTTGCCCAAGTGGATAAGGAGGCTATTCATAAAGCCACTAAGTCCTGGAGGGAAACTAGTTTAAATGGGATAATCATGAGTTCTCTGGGGACATTTCAAGATTGAGGTACATTTCAAACACTGAAGAATGGTCTTGAATAGGCACTATTGTAGTTTGGAATCTTCAACAACACTGAGATACATTTTTGTTTTAAGGCATTTAACACAAATTTCACTTGAATCTTCCGCATTTGAGGATAAGATCTCCTAAGAAAAATTAGAGAGAAGGGTAAAGGGATTAACTAGCATGTATCCGAATAAAAATCAACTTTTAATTGTTGGGAAAGAAGTGAAGGAATAAGAGAAGGGACTGACAGCAGAGGAGACAGTGACAAGGAGATGTGAATTAAAGCCCCATTGCATTATTTCAAAAACTAACAGTGATATTGTGACTGATGATAAATTCCTATGATCATTAACTTCTAGTTCTCCTAAGTTAATGAGATCATTTGATTACAAGTAAAATTTGAAGAAAACTGTCATTATCAAGAACAATACTTATTTTATGATGATGATATGATGATGATTAGCACTACACTCCAATCAACTGCTCTAACTGGCCAGTCACATGGAGAAAAATACCTGTTTTAAATGAACCCTTCTTAAACTGCCTTCTAGAACACCAAAAGAGCTACTGCCCATTTCTACACAAAAGGGACAAAAAGAATGAACATTAAAAGCCTAAATCACCTGTTCTACCTCTCCCACACACACAGCTCACCGTTCCCTCCTCTACTCCCATCCTTTCCACGGAACTAACAGAATCTGCTACACTGGTGGCACAACATTTTATGAGCTTCCCTCTAAGTTTTACTAGTAAATATGGAAATTCCAGCTGCCTCTCTTCAGCTGTTGTGGGAATCAAGGGAAATGATTATTTTCTTTTGTGCCACTACTCAGTTTTTAGGAGATACTGCTAAAATTTCTATGCCAGATGGTTCTCAGAGGCATTTCTAAGAATTCTCTTGTCACCAGCTTATGAAGCAAGAATGTTGTTCAATCAGTCAATGATTTGGGGCCAACTTTGCCTTTAAAGATAAATATCTAGTTCTTTACAAAGTCTCCAGTAAAATTTTGTTCTTTGGTGAAAATAGGTAAAAATATGGAACTAACTTTCAGAAGTTTTTGTCTTTAGCACTCTGGAGCAGGGGCTGCAAACTTCTTCAGTAAAGGTCCAGAGTGTAAATGTATCAGCCATTGCTGACTCTACAATCTATTTATAACTACTATGAAAATAGTGATAGCATACATAGTAATGAGTACCCTGGTCTTCCAATTAAACTTTATTGATGGACAGTGAAATGGAATCTCGGATAATTTTCATGTGTCATGAGATGTTATTCTTTCAATTTGTTTCCATTCATTTAAAAATAAATGGACCATCTTAGCTTTTGGGGCTCCATAAACATGAATGGAGGGCTGGCATCTGTTGCAGATGAGAATTTTCTTCGTAGGTTCTAATTTGAATTGTCCCCACCACCTAAGATCCACTGCAAAAATTAATTCTGAAAATTTGATTCTGAAAATAAAAATGTAAAATCTTCGGACCAAAAAATATGGCAATATTGGAGTCTAGTTCTTCCAAAGTCTTATTTAAGAGAATCTTAGTAGTCAGCACAATCCAGGGTGTCCATTTGCTGGGGGTTGATAAGACATAATGGTGACAGCTCAGATAAGGCTCCCAACTACAAATTCTCAGAACTCAAGTTGAGGTTGAATCGGAACTCGTCATCAAGGAGGGTGTCTGTCAATCCATGTGCTGCAAAAACTAGCACAGAGCTGATTATTGCAGCAGATGTTTGAAATGTAATTATAAGCACTTAGAGCCATTTTTGAGAGGGAGTTGAACCCAAGACGCTCTTTTGTTATCACCTGGCAAAAACAATATGAATACATAAAATGCATTTTCATGAATGCTTTTGCAGCCCTTAGCCTGAAATGATCTTGGGTCAATAACATAAGGTAAGTTGAAAGTGGTACAATTATTTTTTTAGTCTTTTGATTATTATACTTGTTTCAGAGTAACTGACAAAATGATAAGCAGGAGGTCACCAAAATTGCTTCTGTTTACAACCAAAATGATCTAATAACCCCCCTTTTAGAAAATAGATATTAAAGTGCATCTTTATGTAGAATAATTCACGCTGAAGACTTGGAAACAAATCTTTATTTTATATTGCCACTTTTCACTGAATTTGAGATAAAAACCAAAATGGGGTATTCTATAAAGATAATTCTGTAATAGTCTCTAAGACAAACACTTAGAGACCTTCAGACTAATGACAAAGGCATGATAAAAATCTGCAATTTGCAGGTTTTCTAAGACAAAGGCTCAGAATTGAACCTCAGATAAGCTAAGGCAGTTACTTCCTAAGAACTCTCTTCCTCAACAGTAGTCTTCCCTCCTCTCCCCCCAGTTACTCAACTTCCTTTAGAAACAAAAACTCTAACTAGGGAATTTAAGGCTCAATAATTGCTAGCACCTGAAGTTGAAAAAACTAATTGGAAACAGGAAAGATACTTATCTACTCAGATGAGCTTGAAGATACCCAGCTTGGTTTCTCTGGTTCCTCACCTGAAATTTAGTCCACAGTCTCTGTACTATCACAATAGGTGACAAAGAAAGTAAAGGCCCACACAATGATCAGCAGGAGTGTAACAGTCCTTCCTCTGAGCTAGTAACCTCAAGTGTGCCATCCACCAGAAATAATCTTGATGAAAATGAACCCATTGGTTAATTTTCCCATGGGTAAATGGGTTTTCCTTGATTCTCATAGTTTCATGCTAGAAATATGTTGTAAAGCACAGTACTGACCATATAATGAAAGTGTCAGCTTGAGGTTATGTCATTGGACTTAATCTATTAATCTGCCAGTTTTTACTGTTCTCCACAAAAGACAAAACAGGTTTGGAGCTATACCTCTCCTACCTGTTATAATAGTAATAATAATAATGAGAAGAAATCAATAAATTATCTTGCTGGAGAATAAAAATCAGTGATGATTGAGTTTCATGAAAGCCAGATATGTTCCTGGCACTGGGCCAGGCACTGAAAGATGTCTAGCCCTTGAGGAGTTTACAGCCTGAGATGAGTTGGGAGGAACTTGAAATCAGATAGCAAAATAAAACTAAGCAGAGTGCTTAACTAAACTAACAGATGGGAACAGCTGGCCCTTTAAACCCAGCTATTCCTTAGGTTGGTCGCAGCCTGTGCAAGCAGTACCAACACCACTCTAACCTTAAGAAGAGGCAAAAACAAATTCACTCATTAAAAAGGCAAACAGGCTAGGCACAGTGACTCCTGCCTGTAAGTTTCAGTCTATGAAGCGGCCGGGGCTAGAGATCGCGGTTCGAGTCCCACCTGGGGCCCGTAGCGAGACCTAGTTACAAAAAAAAATAGCTGGGCGTGGTCACGGTGCGCGCCTGTAATCCCAGTTACCTGGGAAGCTGAGGCTGGGGATTGCTTGAGTCTGTGGTACCCCGGGCAATGCGAGCCTGCGGTTCCACCGGCAAAAATAGCAAAACAGAGACTCAGAAAAAAACAAACAAACAAAACAAAACTGCATTTGCTGGCCATAGTAGTTAGCTGTAGGAAAAAAGCCTAATTTAACTCCATTCTCCCTACATTGTATTGTTCTAAAACTTAACTATGGTGATCCTTGGTGTTTTTTGAAAATTGGTTCAACCGCGGTCGAATCCATGAGTATGGAACCTATGGATAGAATAAAAAAAGTATGTACAATTGAAACTGTCTACTTTAAACCCATGTTGTTCAAGGATCAACCTAAATACTTACATTAAGTAAGCATTTTAAGTATTTTAAGTAAATATTCCACCACAGTCCTTCCATTATTTTCAGAATGGAAATCTAGTCTTCTGCACCCACAGAACAATCCTGAATCTGTGTGAGAAGCTGTACTCTATCCATCTAACAATCCAGCACTAGTACAAAACTTCAAAGAGTACAATCTGGGTTCACATTTCACTTTTGAAAATATAGAAGCCTTACTCCAAATAGAAATTCACGTCAACAAAAGACCTCAAGAGTATCTAGAAGCACACAGCAGAATGAAGTAGCTTCTTCACCAGACACACAGAATCAGTATAAGGTATGATAAAGTCAGTATATACCCAATATGTCACAATAAGGCCCTCTGGGAGTTGTCTACTTCTTTCTAATCATTATTCATTGTTCTACCATTTCCTTCTTTTCCATTAGTCTTGCCATCCAACTAGCCCCGTATTACCCTGCACCTTAAAAATGACTACCCAGCTTTGTTTATGTCTTTCCTTACTTTATATCCCAGCCCATCAAATGGAGACCAAACCCATTTAGGTTTTCCTTTGAAGCTGTCCCTACCACTATCAACCTAGCTCCTACCTGACTACTAGGGTGGATATCCAATTGTCACTTTCCTCAACATATCCTTGAGGGAGAACATCTATCTCCTAATAGACATATTGATATTTCAACATTGTCACATTACCAACCTTCACCTCTCAGCATGTACTAACTGCAAGATAATTAATGTTTCTCATGATATCTCTAAACTAATGATTCCACTTCCTCAGGATCAGATGGAAACATAGCAGAAGTTCTAAACTTTAAGACTTAGACTTCTGTTCTCATGGAGGCTGGTCAATAGTACTAATTGCCATCACATATCACAAGAGAGGGGGTGAGGAAAAAGTAATTCTGGGTTTTAAGAAGCTAGGAACAAGCATTAAGTGGAAAGAATTAGATAAAAGGCCCACTTTGCTTTTACTACTGTTGGTGATGCTTGGATTTAGACATTTGAGTTGTAAACAGTTGTAGATACAAGAATTGGCAATTCTCTGCCAAGATGTAATTGATAGTTGGTAACTGGTAAAAGTTTATGACTAAACGATGTTGAGAACTAATTAAGGCCATCCATACATGATGAGACACAAGAAAAATTGGTCAAGCTCAAAAATGAAGAAAAAATAAAACTTGAATTAAATCAGAGTATTTGCTAGCATCTTAACCACAAGCCTGGAAGATGACTAAACACAGTATAGATTATATTATATTAAAAAACTAACTGTAGAGATATTATCTCTACAAACCTAGCTACCTGTTACTCACTTGAACACATCTTTTCTCATTTAAAGATGAAGGTTGAGAAACTATTAGCCTTGTTATTCACATCTAGGACATTGAGGGATTAAATGTTTTTCATCTCTATATTCCACACTGTATTATTAATATTTCTTCACAATTCCATTGTCTTAATTTATGTGACTTTTCAAAAGACCCATTGATTCTTCAACGGAAAGGGTCAACAATTACAACTTTCTTTGAATGTGTTGACTCAAAAATCTTTGGCTTGCTATACTCTTATATCCTATCACTCGAGACAATCCTCAATAACAAAATGGTAAAAAGTAAAATTAATAAATAAAATTTTAAAACTAAAATGAAATGCCACCCAAACCATTCTCATTAATTCTCCTTATATTGAAGCCACTTTGAGCTAAACTTCTGATTTTCAATTAATTCTGACTTTGTTACTTTACTGAGAATTGCCAAAGCTATGCAGAAGTTGCTTCCCCCCATTATATGTCAAACAATACACTTAGCTTTGTCTTGCTACAGGTTGTGTTTGAGGATATTTGAGAAGCAATCACTCAGCAACATCTTTTTTTAGTTACTTTGCATAGAGCAAAATTTTTCTTCTGGTTTTCAAGAGCATCTATAAATGGTCAATTTATGCTGGCCTCTTTAAAAGATAAATTATAACTTCTCCCTGTACATTTAAAAGACAGCAACAGCTGTATCATCATTATAATCTTGAGACATATATAACAGCCTCGGTATCTTTGGTATAGGCCTATTCAAAAGTATGTGGCAGGTGGTATGTTTATTATTCTTATTGGCACATAATGAGCAGGATTCTCTTATTTGCCTTCATGTTTATTTATTATGTGACCTCTCTTATTCCTGAGTCTCTGGGGAATCACTGTTGGGTAAATAATTGAGATCACCTGATACTACATTATGAACAGCTATGATTGTTACAGAACCCAATAAATGTGGATTCAGGGAGCCTTTAGGCTATAGATCATTGGGTAAATGGCAAGATTTATTAAAGTCTTGTGCACATGGAAATGAATGCTGGAAAAGGAAAATTTTAGCCTGGTTCTCCATAGAGGCCTGGGAAGGGACTTTTAAGGGTGGGTCTACCAAGGTGGGGCAGAGAGGGCAGTATCAGAGCCTGTCCTGGGCTGCCCTGGGATGTGCACAGATGGTTTAGCTGCCCTTTGCCTTTCCACATAGTTTATTAGCATCTAGTCTCCACATAGGTGTGTGCATTTTAGTATGCTTATGAGACTCTGGTCACCCTAAGTTTGGAGTTTTACTACCTGCACACAAAGAGCCCTTTCCCAGGAAATTGTGAAACACCTATTGGTAAGAATATACCACCTTTTCTCTGGATATGCGCCTTTTGGTAGTGGGCCAAGTTATTGAAAGCAAACACTAACAGGACCACCAGCTCAAGATCTGGTTACCTGTTTAAGTACATCATTGGGCAACTCTTAACCTGTTCTTTTGTAATATTTGTCTGCCTGGACTATCTCATGATGATTCTAAACCCTTTTCTGAATGAATTTTGAGTAGTACACTCACAGAAAGTAACCCTTCATTTGAGAGAAAATGTGATGGATGTATATTGTGATACCCACAGAATGAGCATAAATATCTGAATTTGAGTAGGATTACACAGCTGCAGATATTAAGTAATACATAATTCCTATATGCTGGCATATAATGTCTGCCTCTGCATGAAAAGTTACTTTTAGCACTAGTAATTTGTTTCACATGGTCTGGTGGGTACTAGAGAATAGATGAGAAAAAATTAGCCTTGATGAAGATAATTTTAAAATTAAGTGATGAGTATGTGGAATTTTATAAAACCATTCACTCTACTTTTGTATATATTTGAAGCTTTTTCAAAAGATAGGTTGATAGAAACTCCATGTATAGTTTGAAATAGTTGTATTGGCTAGGAATTACATTACTTTTATTCAAAAAGATCACATCTGGTATCATCAAAATATATCATTTAAGGAAGTCACAGTGATTTTGAAACAATGTTGAAGCTCTAGGGAGAAAAATAAAGTTAAAAAAGCAGTAGAGTTGTTGATATTTTGTCAGTTTGTGATTTCTGGAAAAAAAATATTTCCTGCTCTTATCTTGTCATCCAGGGTTAAGTAAATGATCAGTTTTGAGTTACCTTTATGACGCTGAGATAGGAATCCTCCTGATATTTAACTGAAAGAATATTACACTATGGTTTACACTAGAGCAGAAGTCCACAAACATTTTTTAAAATCAAGATACAGATATTATTTATTGGTTCCTGACATAAAAGATCAGCTTGGCCATCATAGTAAAAATCAGTTATAGAAACGGAAACTGAAAAATCAGTTGTATGGAAACCGATGGGAGGCTGTCCTGGATCAAAATATGAGATCCACAATTACATCTGAATTTATATATTTATTTCCCTCATTGTTAAATATGTGACCTTGAGAAAAATCACTCAGCCTTTGAGTTCTGATTTCCTTATTTATAAAATTGGGAATTACAGTGTTTGCTTCATATGATTCTTGGGAAGAGTAAGATGATACACATGAATGCTTAGTTAAGTGTCCAGAATTCTGTGAACACTGTGAGATTATTAAGTATTGTTCATCTGTGCTCTTCTGTGTTTTATAATTTCTTATTTATCAGGTTACCATTTGACCACTTTTTTTTTTACCAGAATGCATAAGATTTTGTCATTTAAGGAACTGAGAATCAAGTGTAAATATCTAAGAATTATCATGATTTACTAGCTTTATCATATTTGTTGTCATCTTCTTGACCATAGCTGACCAATATTTTCCCCTCCATCCCTAATCTACTGAAAAAACAAACAAGCAAACAAAAAACCAAAGCAAAACAAATCAGCAATATATTTCCCATAAAACATAGCAATAGAGCAACATAGAGCTACCTTCAGTTTTCTGGCTACTGTTTCTTTCTCCATACCAAAGACAGGTGCTGAGAGTCCATCTACAATTCCCTTCAACTTCTGAGGATGTAATTTGCTTGGTTCTAACTACTTAAATTCACTTGAAGTAGCTATGTTTCCTTTTTACTATCTTTCTAGCTATCTTGGGTTTTAACTCCTTTTTTCAAATTGGACCTCCTAACTTGAAGAAAACCAAATAGAAACATTTTAGTGGGCCCAGAATGGTGGAGCATGCCTGTAAGCGGCAGCCTTGGAAGCCGCGGCTGGGGCCCGGGATCACGGTTTGAGTCCTGGGTTCCACAGGCAAAAACAGCGAGACCAAGTCTCAAAAAAAAAAAAAAAAAAAAAAATTAGTATTCCATCACCTGTTAGTATTATATTTTTTAAACAGTAGAGCTATCTTTTTTTTTCTCGCTCCAAGTAGTTGATGCATTATATCCTTTATCTATACTGTCTTTAACATTCACTAAGTCACCTAGATTCTTCATTTCCATGCTTTTCTTAGAAGATTTTCTTACTCTTTTCACCATCCAAACTTGAAAAGTTAAGTCACAGCACTGATCCAGTGGTAATTTTGTGTAGGTATTTATATCAGACCTTTGGACCCATTTTCAACATATGGTATTTGTATTGAAAGGCAATTTGAATCAAATTGTTAGGTTCCATAAAAAAATGAGTAAGCTGTGCTGACATTTTGATCAAATACTGTTCCCTTAAATGGTCATCCATTTAGATCTTCCATCAAAACAACCAACAAGATTGCCCTGCATGATTTGTTTTTATGCTTTTAATTTGGGTGCTTTTCCAACGACTGCAAAATCTTTCAGCTTTAGATCTGTTGTTTTGCTAGATAATGTTAGTTTTAGCAGAGAGTAGTTATCAAAATTTTGGTACATTTCAGGGAATTTGGTTTGGATTGCCCTTCAAATACAAAATTGATGCTACTGACCCTCCATTAGTAGGATACAAAATTTGAGTTATTTCCCCTGTGTTGGTGATGGATTGTGCTGCCGGGGCCGCTGGCACTCCCTTTCACATTACCCATTGTGACTAATCACATGCATTTGCAAGATGATTAGCCAAGGTTAGGGGTACAGTCTGTGATTATGGAACAGATTTTTTTTCTGCATGTGAAAAATTACCAGCTTATAATAGCATTAAATTATATTTTTGCTCCATATCCTAACCAGTGGTAGTTTGTTAATATTCCTGTGGCTATTCGTGTGTTGTTGATACATAGCTCCTAAGAAGCTGAGTCCTAGTCTGTCCTCAATTTTCTCCCATTAAAGGCATGCAACTTTCAAAAGTATCAATTCAGCCACTAAAATACCACAGGTTCATTAATATATTCTACAAATTGAGTGTTTATGAAGTATTATAAAACTGCTTGCTAGTACTGGGGATATTATAATGAACAAATCAATCCTTTTCTTCCTGGAGCTTATTTTCAGTAAAGGGGAAAGGATATATATATATATATATATATATATATATATATATATATATATATATATATATATATATCAGTAAATGCATGTCTCATTTCCCCCCAAATAAGGTGTGGGTGGAAAGTGAAGGAAGAAAGATAGAAAATACCAGGGAGGGAAATTATTGAAACTTTATTGGGTTATCTGGGCAGTATTCATTGATAAAGAGATATTTGAGCAGAAACTAAAAGGAATGTAGCAGCAAACAATGTGGCCATCTAAAGAACAGCAGATGAAACAGCACGTGAAATTCTCTGTAAGAGGGAAAATGTTTCAGAAGCAGTCAGAAGGTAATTATGAAACAAAAGCCTTGGAGAAAGATTCATAGGAAATGAATCCAGAGAAATGATTCTGTAGGGCCATATTGGCGACAGTAGGATTTAGGCTTTCACTCCAACTGGGAACCACTAAATGATTTTAAGAAGAGGAGTGAATGATATGGCTTTGATGTCAGTGCTGATTGCTACTGCAGAATAAACTTTAGCTAGATGTGTTAGTTTTCTATTGCTGTGTGAAAAATTGCCTCAAGTTAATGACTAAAAACAAGAAACATTGGTTTTGTTCATCTTTACTATTAGTCAGAAACTTGACCATGGCTATGCTAAGACCTCTGGTTTGGGATCTCCCAGTGCTCGTTGAAGGTGTTCGGTGGGGCTTCAGAAGTCTCGCAGAGAGAATCCACCTTCAAACTCACTGGTTGTTTGATAGCAGGATTCTGCTCCTCACAGGCTGAGGATATCTATTTCCTGTTCGCTGATGGTTAGAGTACATTCTGCATTCCTTGTCAGGTGGTCCTGTTGAGGAGAGTCAACAATTATGGACAGCCAGAGAGAGAAATCTTGACAAGATGGAAGTTGGAATCATGTAATTTATCCATGGAAATACATTCCATCACTTTTACTATTCCCCCCCCCCCCATTTAGTCACTAAATCCAGTCCATCTTCAAGGGGAGAGGATTACATGGAAACATTGTTACCAGGAGGTAGGACCTTAGGAGACATATCAGAAGCAACCAGACATGGACAGGGATGGACACAAAGAGATCAGTTAGGGTGTTTTTGACATGTTGTTAATGACTAGTGAGCAGTAATTTTGTAAATAATTTATTTGGAGTGTTAGGTACTAAACAGTTCCAAAGTTACACTTCTTAGGTAGATTCTGGATATATTTTGATGTTCAAAATAATAACTTTTACTGAGGCATTAGCATTGGGATGTGAAAGACCAAGTCTAGGACTACAAAGAGTTTGGGGTACGAGTCATTGGAATGATGGAATTATCATGTTCTGACACAGAGAAAAAATTGAGTAGGAAATTTTGTCAGGGGAAGAGTTAAGTTTGTGGTTTTTTCACTTTGATACCCAAGCGGAGATTTTGATTTAAATGGTTTATGATTCTATAGCTCAGGGGAAAATTTGAATTGTAAGTAAAATTTTGAAAGTCATTATTTTTTGCATCATATATAAAGCTATGCTACTAGATAACATTAGTAGATATATGAGAGTATTTTTCCAGACACTCTAGAGACTTGACAAACTGGGGAAGAATGTCTTTGTGTGTGATTCATGATGAAGAAGACTGGTCAGCATTATGTTTATCTCTGTGGTCATCTTTTTGCCCCTAACAAGAACATTTTGCACATTAGTGTATGGTCTGCAACTCTCAGAATAGAATGTTGACTCCACACTGCATTTTTTTCTAGGCAATATTTACCTAAAAGCAAAAGCAAGATCACAGTAACATCAAATAAAAGTTCTGAGATTACAGACTTCTTTAAAGAGAATTTTTAAGATAATTGTTTTTAAAAGGCAGGACCGAAGTTCATTTAACATGAGTTGAAATACTTTTTTCTAGTTTTTCATTTTTTTGGCAAATTTCATGAACTACCCTGGCTTCCAAAGTCATTTACATGCAGATGTGCTCCAGAATCTATATATTTTAAGTCTCAGATGCTCTTTCCCAAATTTCTTTTTCATATGTTCAACTATTCTGTGGGTATCTCCAACTTGACTCCTATGGAGACTGGAACTGAAGTCATGCTTTTCTTCAAGTACCAATTATGTTACTTTTTAAGTTTGGACCTCATCATCCACCCTGTCTCCTATGTCAAAAACCTAGGAGGTATCCTGGAATTTCCCTCTCCCATGCTCTGCATAATAATGACAATCAAAATGATGGTGTGGAAGGGATTGTATGTAACAATCCCACGAAGCCATTGAAAAAGTATAGTTAAGCTTATCTTAAAAGGGTAAAGTTAAGTTGGGTGTGGTGCCGTGCGCCTTTGTCCAAGCACTGGAAAGCAAGCAGCTTGGGATCGCTTGAGTTTGTGGGTTTGAGACTCCCCCGAGGTAAAATAAATCTGGTCTCCAAAAAGCAGCTGGGTGCTGTGGCGGGTGCCTGTAACCCCAGCCACCTGGGAGGCTGAGGCTAAGGATCACTTGAATCCGTGGCACCCCATGCAACTTGAGTCTGCAGTACCCCGGGCAGCATAGCGAGACCTAGTCTCAGGAAAAAAAAAAAAAGTAAAATTAAAATAATTTATATGCAATCAAAAAGTAAATTAAGGGCAGACCTTCAAGTGAACTCAGCTCTATCAGGTTCCAAATACAGTGCTCTTTCTATTGGATGTATCATCATTCATTCAACTCTTCATAAATTCTAAGCCAGGAAGAAGTATCTCTACATTCTAACCACTCGTTTCTTAAATCTTTCCTAAGGCCTTTATCACTTGCTTCTCTTACCTACCTAGCTGCTCTGCATCCTTACTGTAGTTTATAATCATGCTGGACCAAGATAGTTCTTCTAATTAGCAACACATTGTACCATTTCACTTCTTAAATGTATGAATCATTCTTGCCAAAGGTAAAATTAAGTCCCCTGTCTTAACATTTTGATAGTCAATGTTCTTTTCAGATTCCAAACTACCTCATCTTCAAAATTTTCATGTACTTTTTGCTCCCAAATTTTCAAATTTTCCTTTTTTTTGTCTGTTTGACACTTCTCATAGAATACCCTGCATTGCCCCCTCTAACAATGAAAGTCTTACTATGCTTCAGATCTAGTCGAATGCTTTACTTGTGATCATTAATAATTTATTTCTGGAGCACATACTTGTAACCCCTTTATAGATCCTAAATATTTCATCTAAGATGTACTATAAATCCTTTCAAATATCTGACATCAATACTTTGCTCTAATGACCTTCTGAAGTTTACCAATTCACTACAATTGAGTTTAAGCTTCCCAACCTTTGCTTCCAGCCTCTGGGGAATCACAAGACAAATTTGCATGGTAGCAGCATCTCTGAGTACATTGAGTTTAAAACACTAAACTGATAAAACTTAAAGAAACAAATAGAACACTTCAACTTTGGTGTGCTAAGAAATGGATATGAATTAAGCTCTGGGATTCATCTAAGTATTAACTAAGATGTGGATGTCTCTGTGTGACCTAAACAGGGAGAAATCATGCTTGTTACCAGACCCCTGCGATCTAGACCTTGCTTACTTGACCTTCTGATTATTCAGCCCTGAGTCCCCAATGAGGACATACAAACCCTCCAGCAAGCAGAGAGGTCTCACTTTCCAGGAAGGCTCCAGAATCAGCTAAAACTCGACTGGATGCTCAGACACAGATGGTTGAAGACTGACCAGAAGTAACCACATATCATTTGTTGAAAGCACACCCTGGGCAAAGACTTAGATGGCAATGAGCTATGTGAACATAGAAATGCATGTAGCCTATCTGCACATGCCCAGTGTAGCCCAGTTCAAGTCATGGATGCATGCAGGGCCCCCCACTCCAGCCTGATATCCAGTCTCATAGAACAAAGACCCTGTAGCTCTCAGGTGAGTGTGGCTCAGGCAATTGCTGCCCACACCTACAGCGTGGTTCTCGCCTAAGAACTATGAGCTCTTTCAAAATTTATGGAGGAATTGGTAAAAGTCAGACATAGGCCTATATATTTTTTAATATTCTAAAGAGTAGGTATATTATAAAAAGGGACAGAGGAGTAAATGACACTTACACAGACACAAGGACAGAAAGAGCTGCCCTTGAGACAGGTTTGTAAAGAGAGAGGCTACAGAGTCATAGGTGGGAGCCTTGGAAGGAGACCTGCCTCTACTGCTTCGCAAAGGGTGAGGGTTGCTGACAAGGAGCACCTGCCTAGGCACAGGCGGGCAGGTTATTATACTTTGAGCCAAAGTCAAACAGATTTTAGGAGTCTTGATTGCCTGTACTTAGATTAAGTAGTTCTCTGTTAATCTTATGCAGTTCTAAGATGCAAGCTATATCCTTGGTTTCTCACCAGAAAACTTTATAGAGTCTGATGGTTTATTTTAGCATCTTATTGTTGCATAATAAATTACCCCAAACTTAGGAGTATCTCACCATCTCTGAGACTCAGAAATCTGGTAGCTACTTAGGTGGGTGAATCTGGCTCAGAGTCTGTCATGAAATTGCAGTTAAGACATCAGCCAGGTCTGCAATCACTGCGGGTTTGATGGGCACTGGAAGACCCACTTTCAAAACAATTCTCTCAAGGAGCTCTTGGCTGGATGTCTTGTTTTTCCCTCGTTGGTGGCAGGAGGCCTCAGTTCTTGGCCAAGTGAACTTCTTCCTACTGTTTTAGTGCCATCTCAATCTGTCAGCTAACACCACCCAGGGAAAGTGATCCAACACAGAGCTGGTAGAAAGCCATGTGTCTTTTATGACCTACACTTGGACGTCACATGCAGCATCACTTCCACATGCTCTGTTTGTTAGAAGTGAGTCCCTGAAGCCCAGCCTTGCTTAAAGGGAAGGGAACTAAGCTTCAATTTTTTTTTCTTTTTTTTTTTTTTTGAGGCTTGGTCTTCCTATTTTTGCCTGTGGAACTGCAGGCTCAAGTTGCCTGGTGTACCACAGACTCAAGAAATCCCCAGCCTCAGCCTCCCAGGTAGCTGGGATTACAGGCGAGCGCCACCACACCCAGCTATTTTTTTGGGACTAGGTCTCCATACGTGCCCAGGTGGGACTCGAACCGTGATCCCTGGCCCTGGCCTTGGCTTCCTTGGCTGCCACCTACAGGAATGTGCCACCACGCCCGGCCTAAGCTTCATCTTAAAGGAAAGAGAAACAAAAGACTTTGTGGAGATATTTTCAAGCTACCACACTACTATTGGGATTAATGATGCCAATTTGGAGGGCCACTTGACATATCTATTGCAAACCTTGCAATGGTAATTCAGAGCATGAAATATCAACCTGGTAAAGAAAAGTTATGTATTATAAAATAAAAAAAGAATATGCAGTTCCCCCCCCCCCCACCAAAGAGCAGTTAATATAATGGTTGGTGAAAACATCAATTAGCTAGGATGGTTACTCTCAACGTTAAGATTAGAAATTTTAAGCCTGTAGAGATTTAAAGTGATGTATTCAGACATAAAAGAAAAATGGAACTGTTAATATTTCTGATTAAGAAAGTAGCTGTATTTGAAATTTCATATACTGTAATATTTAGTATTGGCCTATTATATTCACAGCCCTTTAACTATAATTTGAAATGTGCATTTAAGAAATAGATTCAGACTTATGATTTTTAAGTAAAATATTACAACCAATTTGCAGCCATGAAATAGCTAAAGAACTTAGGTTCATTGTGTTTAAAAGTTTAGTTTATTGAATTCATGAGTCATTTAGCTGTAGGATTCTTTTTTTAAAATAGGGCAATTGAAGTTGTTAAAAAACGCATGCTGAAAGAGAGGCAATAGCTGAATTATTTCAATCATAGAGCTCCTATTTTCAATATTGGTGCCCCTATTTCATGCTCTTTCATTCTTGAACTACCCCACCACCACCAATTCATATATTAAAATCTTAACTCCCAATGTGATAGCATTTGAAGATGGGGGTTATTTGAAGAGGTGATTGGGTCATGAGGGTGAGGCCTTCATGAATGGGATTAGTGCCCTTATCAAAAGACCCTAATGAGTTCTAAGTCATAATTTCTAAAGGACCCCAAAATCACTTTCATTGGTGTATTTGTAATTTATGCTTATGATTTTATCTTTCATTAACCAAAATTAGTTTCTCTGCTGTGAACAATGCTGTCATGAATATAGAGGTGAATATCTCTTTTCAAATTAATGCTTTCATCATCTTTGTAAAAATAGCCAGGAGGCATATTGCTTGGTCATCTGCTACTTTTAATTTTAGCTTTTAAAGGCATCTTCAGATGATTTCCCATAGAGACTATAGTAATTTACATGCCCACCAGCAGTGAAATTAGGGTTCCTTCTCCATAACCTCTTCAGTCTTTTTGATAGAGGTCATTCTCACAGGTGTAAACTGGTACCTGATTGTATTTTTCAAGGTGATACTTCTTTACAACATCATAGAAGATTTAGAAGTATAGGGTCACATTTCTTCAAAAGGTTTTTGACTTGTGGCATTTCCCTAATAAGAGGTGAAGTGAAGCTTTTTCTTCTTTTTTTTTCTTTACAAACCTGTGGGTTATTCAGAGAAATGTCAACTCGAATCGCGATCCTTAGCCCCGGCCGCTTCATAGGCTGAAGCTTACAAGCATGAGCCACCGTGCCCAGCTTCTCAGTTAGCCGGGGTTAAGGATCGCGATTCGAGTCCCGCCTGGGGCCCGTAGCGAGACCTAGTTCCAAAAAAAATAGCTGGGCGTGATGGTGCGCGCCTGTAATCCCAGCTACCTGGGAAGCTGAGGCTGGGGATTGCTTGAGTCCGTGGTACCCGGGGCAACGAGAGCCTGCGGTTCCACCTAGTCTCAAAAAAAAAAAACAAAAAACAAAAAACAAAAACA
>PVHY01008920.1:18620-59081 GCA_004024945.1 Uropsilus gracilis
TGAGGCTGGGGATTGCTTGAGTCCGTGGTACCCGGGGCAACGAGAGCCTGCGGTTCCACCTAGTCTCAAAAAAAAAACAAAAAACAAAAAACAAAAAAACAAAAACAAAACAACAACAACAACAACAAAACAAAACAAAACAAAAAAATGTTAATCCCTAGAACTTACAAATATTATTTTATATGAGTGTCTTTACAGATTTGTTTTGATCAAAAATTTTGAGGTGGAGAGTGAATCCAAGATAATCTAGTTGGAACCTAAATGTACATGGTTCCTTTTAAAGGGGACGCAGAGGGTGATTTTACTATCCACAGAGGAGAATTTTGTGAGAAGACAGAGCTCAGACAGAATTAAAGATGCTGGTCTTGATTGGATTGATGTGACCACAAACCAATGCATATCAGCAGCTACCCCATAAAGGAAGAGGACAGAAATGGATTCTGAAGAGACTGGTCCTGTGAAACTGATATATGTCCTCCAGCTTTCAGAAATGTGAGAGAATAAATTTTTGCTTCGTGAGTTGATTGCTGTTAATTTATTATTGCAACCATGGAAATCAAGTACTTAATAGTTGCAAAACTAAAGAAATGTTGTATACAAAGACTGAGTATTTCCAACTAATTTGGGGAACATGGTAATTGTAATTCAGACTATATGAAATCATCAAGAGATAGACCTTGCTAATTTTCATATATATTTCTACTATTTCCCTTCAATACCTGGAGAGCAGGTTGTTGTCATGGTTAAAGAGGCATTGTCATTCCCAATTAACTTTCAGAATGAGTGTTGGTCATCCAACTCTTGACTCCATATCAACACATTTCTGTAGCCAAAGATTTCACAAAGGAACTGTAGACATATACCTCTCTTGTAAGTCTTGCTAGGCTCATGAATCACCATAACCATATTTATAGCATACCATACCCATGGACACATAAATCTCATTGAAAGTCTATGCTGTATAATGAGCAAGAAAGTCATGAAAAACAAGAAGAATTACATTACAACCAAAACAAGAGATAAATAAAAAAATTACTTTTAAGATCTCTAAAGTTTGGAAGGAAATAGTTTTGTCCTAACATTTTTATGGACCTTAAGCAAAAGCACAAAATGCTATTTACCATAGCTGTAAATATTTAAAGAATATAAATCAAAACAAATCATTATATAAAACATATTCTCATTACCTACCTTGATAGATAATGCCTTACAGAAAGAAAAAAAATAAAACCATTATTTTTATGTTGGCAGAAAAATAGTGACAACAACCCAATTATTAGTTGTATATTTCTGAATGTTATATTGATGATATGGTGACATTTCAGTGCCTGATAAATTATTATGTATTTATTCCATGAAATTTAATTTTCTTCCCTTCATTTCAACTATATTAATAATTATGTTATTGTAATTATTAGTTTGCTCTTGAGTCATGTTCTATTAATACAATATTATAATGATTACACAATTGCATTGTCCTCAAAGTAAATGAATTTCAATATATTTTTAAGAAAAATAAATATAAAACATCAAGAAATTAAAATAATTTTGATAAATTTTCAGCTATTTTCATCCTAGCTTATTAAAACCTAAGACAAATAATAACAAGAGTCAATATTTTAATGCAAAATTATTCATTTAAAAGTATATTGTTGTAATATTAAATTTATTTGCAAAAACAAAAACAAAGCCATTCACATTCCTTGTACTCACTGTGCATCAAATTACTAATGTAAGGATTGTCAAACTTCACACATACCTCCAATTACATAATGCAAATTTGAGAGAAATATTAATTACTATTACAAAATGTCCATCATCTGCCTTGTACAATCTTGCAAATACTATGTTAATGAATTCCTAAGTACCTCCTGAAACTCTTGGAACACTGATAGGAAATACTCTCTTATAAGGCCTCTATGGGATTTATACTGAGAGGAAGAATCTGGTAAATTAAAATGTTCACTGTCTTTGAGCAAATCATTCCTAAACTCTGAAGCATCATCTGTCTCCAACAGCATCAGCTTTGCAAACTCACATTTATATCCCTATCTATAATATCAAGGACATAAAGGAAGAGATGTGAAAAAGTGCTTGCCGGTGCACCCTATTGTTACTGGGTACCTAGTCACAATAAGGCTCTGATTCTCAGTGATGTAAGAAGTCCAAATACTCATTAAAGCCTTTCAAGAGTTGGTGTGTTTTGTGATTTGCAGTGGTTTCTTAAACATCAGGCTCAGAGTAAAGGCCTGTAATATTCAAATCTTAGAACTGAACACACTTGGAGGTAATTCCTTAGGTTTCCCCCTCTTTGTAGTGCTAGGGTCAAGGGGGTCACTGCCAATGCACATAAAGTCAACTTTGTGACATCAGCAATTTTCAAGAAGAAAGTACTTGTGACACAAGAGGTTTTGCCACCCAGGAAAGAAATGTTTATATTAATTTGGTGGTGGTGGTGGGGGTGGGGGTTAGGGATGGTCAATAACAGAGGGTTAAATTTTATTGGTTATTGAGTAGGCTAAGGGCAAAAGAATGTAGATTTGGCTAAAGTTTGCTGAAAAATTATACTGTTAGAAATCAGTCCATATGGAGAGATGTGCTTTTGCAATGACCAATTTTTCCCTGTGGATGACAATTCTCTTTGGAGCACTGTTCAGGTGTGAGCAAGAAGGTGTCTCAGGGTTAATTCTATCATGAAGACCACAGGTTAAGTCTTGAAAAAAATATTCTCAGAATAAGAAAACATTTATAATTTTGATGTTTCAAGGAACTGGCTCTTGATGGGACAAACTCTTTTTCTGCAATGCAAATTCTTACAAATTGGAAAAGCCAACTGCAAATGTTTTCATTTAAAGTTTTCTTAAAAGCTTTATTGAGATATAATTCATCTTTCAAACAATTAAACCATATAACATACAAAATTAAATGTTTTTTAGTATATCCACAGAATTATGCAACTATCACCATAATCAATTTTAGATTGTTCTCATTTTCCCCAAAAGAAACTACTTATCCAGTGACACTCACTCCCTGTTCCCTCCAAATCCACTTTAGTCCTAAGCAATCATTAATCTACTTTCTATTCATAAATTTTTCTGTACCATTTCACATAAAAGGAATCATAAAAGCTGTGACCTTTGAAATGATTTAAGTAGTATATGTTTTCAGGATTCCTATATATTGTATCCATGCATCAATGTGTCTTGTACCATTTCTGATCAATATTCCACTGTACAGATACACTTATATGAAAATTTGGTTTGCTATATTTTTGTTATGATGAATGATACTGCTATGAGCATTTGTGTGGACATAATTAGTAGTAGAATATCTGAGTCACAGGGTATAAGTCTGTAAAATTTTGAGGAATGTCCTACTTTATAATTTTGTATTTCTACAGCAAAGCATAAGAGTCCTATTTTCTTTACCTCTTGGCCAAATTTTGTTGTTATCTTCTTTTTTGGTTATAGTCATTTTAGTGCATTGAAATGGTGTTGCATGATGGTTTTGATTTGCATTTCCTTAATGAGTAATGATTTTAATCATCTTTCCATATACTATTTAGGTACTTATATATTTATTTAGATAAACTTGTGTTTATACATTTTGTTCCTTTAAAATATAGATTACTTGTCTTTTTATCATTGATTTATAAGTTTTCTTAACTGGGTGTAAATCAAAACTTTAAAACAGAAATAATCTGAAAATTAATTACTGTATTTATTTGCTGGGGTTGCTGCAAAATAACTACACATGGAATTGCTTAAACAACAAAAATGCATTAATCTGTTCTTAGAGTTGTCCTCATGAGCCTGGTGTTTCCAGATTGCCTCTTTACTACAAAGACACCATTTAGAACCTACCCTAATGACTTCACCTAATTTGATCACTTCAGAGAACATCAACCTTCCAATAAGATCACATTGTGAGGTACTGTAGGCAAATATTTTAACATGCACATGGGGTTGAAGGTACGTAAAATACTGAGTATTTAATATACTGAGTATTCTTAGTATGTAAAATACTGAGAAGTGAATCATTTTTTAAAAGCCTTTGTGTAAAGTCTTAAAATAGGCATTAAATCAATGTACTTGGAAAATAAATCTCCATATATTCAGATATTAACATGACATATTAATTCTTATCCATGGAACACAGCTGCTATTAACTAAATTTCTGCTCATTTGAGTTTTATTAGTTGATATCAGAAACATTCTAGATTATAGTGAACATCACATATTTCATTGTTTCCTGCTATAGGCAGGAAAGATATTTCTATAAAAGAGAAGTCTTTAATTATGAAATTCTAGGGCATCAAGCGTAGTGTGGCTTTAGGGAAGAAAAAGGAAAAAGAATGATAAGGGCATAGAAAAGGAGAAAGAGAAAGAAGAATAGCAGCAGACAGAGGAGAGAAAAGAGAGAGACAGCAACTCTGATGGATTAATTCTTCCTGGGTGATATGACTGTCAGAGACAAATGATAGCAAATTACCATAGATTTTAAAGTCAGATTCAAACAAAAGTCCAATATGTCTGTGTTCTGTATAGATAATGCTTTTAAGATGATAAAACCTTTCCTTTTTTGGATTTTAAGGTAGATAGACTTGAATATTCAACTATGTTGGTACATATGTAAATAATGTATCTTCTACTTCCCCCCATTAAATACATCATATTTGAATTTCCCAATATTTCCCAATGTTTGAATTCAGCAATAAAAAGAAAGCTAATTAAATACCAAATAATTTTTAGAAAATTTGTTTGGAAACTTAAAAAACTAGGGCAGTAACTTAACATTGTAATTATGAACAATTATATAACAGAGCATTTTATTGCTCCAATCATGTGTATATAAACTAATTATATGAATCAATCTGTTAAATAAAATTAATTGTGATTTATGGAACATTAATTAAAATGATTGTCCAAAGCATGGCATTCTCTAGTCAATTTCTTTACATAACTCTTTTAAGAATGAAAATGGGTTAAACTATGTAAATTTATTTAATTTTAGTATTATAGTTACTTAACTACTTGAAATGACTTTGAAATAATGTATTCCCGAAGTTTGCTTTTAATAGATACATTCAGAGTTAGTTTTTCCTTGTCATTTTTTGGACAACTGCATTACCTGTTTATAATAGAAAATCATACATTTATTTAAAAGAAAATCTCTATTGAAAATGACATTTTCAGTGGTTCACAAAGATCAGGCAACTAAACTCAGCCCTTAGGGCATGCACATTTTGGAGTGTATAAATGACTAATTTGCAAAACAATGGGTAAAGCTGATATGCGTACTTTATATATATATTTAAAAAATTATAAACAAAGTAAAGTTGTCCTGGAAAATATCCCTCATTCCTCAGATTTTTAGAAAATAAAACTTGAGGCTTCAGGGCAATAACTCAGGGTAATAATAGGGTTATGAACCTTATTATAATTTTTAAGCTTACAATTTGACTCAGATTTTCAGTGCAATAAATCTTGTGGACCATGAAATTAATTTTTCTTTCTATTTTTTTTTCATCTTCTTGTAGCTATGGAAGAAATGTTCAGTTAGAAATCAGTGTTACTTGTTAGAGGATGAAGGCTGAAGTAACATTTATTACTAGTAGATATGTATTAGCTAATTTTTTTATCTTTGCAAGCCACAACTGAAAAAATAGAAAAAGGATGTTTTTCTAGATTATAATTTCTAAAGGACCCCAAAATCACTTTCATTGGTGTATTTGTAATTTATGCTTGTGATTTTATCTTTCATTAACCAAAATTAGTTTCTCTGCTGTGAACAATGCTGTCATGAATATAGAGGTGAATATCTTTTCAAATTAATGCTTTCATCATCTTTGTAAAAATAGCCAGGAGGCATATTGCTTGGTCATCTGCTACTTCTAATTTTAGCTTTTAAAGGCATCTTCAGATGATTTCCCATAGAGACTATAGTAATTTACATGCCCACCAGCAGTGAAATTAGGGTTCCTTCTTCTCCATAACCTCTTCAGTCTTTTTGATAGAGGTCATTCTCACAGGTAAACTGATACCTGATTGTATTTTTCAAGGTGATATTTCTTTACAACATCATAGAAGATTTAGAAGTATAGGGTCACATTTCTTCAAAAGGTTTTTGACTTGTGGCATTTCCCTAATAAGAGGTGAAGTGAAGCTTTTTCTTCTTTTTTTTTCTTTACAAACCTGTGGGTTATTCAGAGAAATGTCTATTCAAATCTTCTGCTCATTTTTTGATTGGGCTGTTTTGTTGTTGTTAATGTCATTGTTGAATTACAGGGATTCGTTATAGCATATTTACTCAATGAATTACTATTCAAATCTTGAAAAAGGTGACACTATAAATGGTGCTTGAAGTGATTATGCTAAGAGAACAAGTGACAAAGTGAGAGCACAATGGTTTCTCTTATATGTGATACACAAATAACCAAAGCAAAAGAACTGATGAATCATGACAAAAATAATTCTTAGACTCCGTGGAATATATGATGGTTATCAAAGAGGGGAGTGGAGCTGGGAGGAATGAGTAGTGGGAATCTGATAATGGATCTGGTATTAGAATTTTGGTGTTGGATGTAGCAAAACTTACACACATTATAGACAAAATCGGCACATTGTTGTAAATAATGGTAAATGAGAGCCGGACCCGTGGCTCTTGCCTGTGAGCTTCAGCCTATGAAGAGGCTGGGGCCAGGGATTGGCGGTTTGAGTCCTGCTTGGGGCAACACAGTGAGACCGAGTCCCAAAAAATAGCTGGGCATGGTGGCACACACCTGTAATCTCAGCTACCTGGGAAGCTAAGACTGGGGATCACTTGAGTCTGCGGTACGCTGGGCAACATGAGCCTGCGGTTCCACCGGCAAAAATAGCGAGACTAGTCTCAAAAAAAAAAAAGGTAAATAGTTAAATGCATGTAGTTAAATTAAAAAATAAATTTCCTTAATGCTGACATCTGAATTAGGGTGTACTTTTGGTTTGTGTGTATGTGTATGTGTGTATATTTTACACTAAGTGATTTAGTCTGGTATCTTGGATCCAACTTTCTGAGATTAGATCTCCAACTAAAGATTGAAGACATGTGATGAATTGAATTGAGTTCCCTCAAAATTTATAACCTTTAATATATCTGCTTTTGAAAATAGAGCTTTATGAGATAATGATGGTTAAATCAGGTTTTAAGAATGAGGCCCTGATTTCCATGACAGTTCTTATAAAAAGAAGACACCACGCACATGTGTGCATGGAATAAAGGCTGTCTGTATGAAGACATGGTGAGAAGACCACCTGTACACCAAGAGACCTCAAAAGAAACTAAACCCACTGACATTTTATTCTTGAACTACAGCTTCCTCTAGAATTGTGAGGAACAAATTTCTGTTGCTGAAACCACCTCATCTGAAGTAACTTTATGATAGCTTTAGCAAACAATGCAATGACAGTTGCTGACAGTGATTATAATGATGTGATTAGAAATGATTCTTTATGACTTAATGCTTGGTTTAAAATCCCCACATTGCTCTTACTAGTGTGAACTTGGGCAACTTATCCTCTCTGTGTTTCTCCTTCATGTTCTGGAAGATGAAGGTAATAATAACCTCTCCCTCAAATGGCATTGTGTGAGAAGAGTGATACAGTGTAGTCATGCAGCTAAAAATTGTATGGGCACCAAAATACCCTGGTGGGTGGAATCTGAGAGAAAGACCCCACGTGAGAGAAAATGGAAAGTGGGAAGAGAGAGTGTATAAAAAGGGAGGAGAGAGGAAAGGGGAAAAAAAAAAAAAAAAAAAAAGGAAAGGAGAATAGCAGACAGAGAACAGGCCCATGTGACCTGCCAGGGAAAGCCCCCTGGAAGAATGAGCTGGAGATGGCAAGAAGCCATGGTAGGAGAGTGACTGGCAAAGTAGTAGTCAGTGTGGATTTGGATGCCAGAATGGCAGACTGGGGGTGAACAGGGGCTGCTGAGGGCAGGCCTGGTAAATGTGGCCAGATGCCTGAAGGTGGGCCTGCTATATAAAATGCCTGGAGCTTTAGCAAGGCGGCATATTTGGAAAGCTGAGTTTGCATTAGCATCTGTTAGAAAAGTCTGAAGAGCCTTGAAGAAGTGGAGCAGCATGTATGCTGCAGAAGCAAAGAAGACACTGGAGAAAGACTGGACTTTGCAGAAGTACCTACCTCTCAGGTTTGGAGGGGCAAAAGGACACCGTCATGGACTTGTGTTTGAGACTTTCAGACTAAATGGGGAATAGAGTAAGATAACTGGCCACTTGTATCTTTGAAAACTTTTTGTTTTTCTTGTTGGATTTCTTTGTAAATAAAACCCTGTTGTTTAAATTGCTTTGTGACTTTGGCAAGTGTTGTGCACACAGGTGATGTGGACCTGAGGCTATTTGGTTAGAGGTTTCCTCCCATTTGGAGGTGATTTCAGTAGGATCAGGTCATTACATATAAAGGGATTAGGCTAGTACCTGGTGCATTAAATATGCTTCTTACAAGTGTTTCACTTTTTTCCTCTTTCTCTTCCTCCCACCCAGATTCTTATTTCTAAGGGACAGAAATGTACACAAATACATTCAAGTTACATTGGGAGGTATTGTAAAAGCTCAAGGATTAAAAAAAAAAAACCAAAACAAAACAACTGTTTAATCCTGTAGTAGTAAGAGATTTTAGTGAAAACTGTCTTTTACCAAAGCTTCCTCCCTTGTTCACTCTGTAGGTTAACTCAGATTTCTACTATCAGAGCTTATAACTGGTCACGGGAAGACCAAAACATCTGTGGTGTTGCAAATGGCAGGATTTCCATCTTTGTTTATATCTGAATGATATTCATGAGTGTGTGTGTGTGTGTGTGTGTGTGTGTGTGTGTGTGTCTGTGATGCTTCTTTTCTCTTTCACCATCAATGGCCACTGGGGTTATTTACATCACAATTTTAAATATTGCTGCAATGAACACATTCATCTTTGAATTACACATTTCTCTTTGAGATCCATCTTTCATTTCCTTTGCACATTTACCCAGAAACAGAACTGCTGAATCATATGATACTGTTAATTTTAATTTTTTTGAGAAACCTTCATATTGTTTTGGTAGTCATAAGATGGGGACACCAATTTACAAAGCCACTAACAGTACACAAGGACTCTTCCCCACATCCTTACCAGCACTTGTTATCTTTTGTCTTCTTGGTGGTGGTAGTCATTCTAGCAGTTGGGAGCTAATATCTCATTGTGGTTTTCATTTGTATTTCCTTGATAATTGATCGTGTTTAACACTTTTTTATGTCCCTGTTAATCATTTGTAAGTCTTCATTAGGAAATATCCTAATTATCTGTGACTGAGTAGTATGAGCTTATTATATAGTTTGGATATTAACATCTTACCAAATATATGATTTATAAATATATTTTTTAGTTTCATAGGTTGTCTTGTCACTTTGTAGGTTATTTCTTTAGCTGTATAGAAGTTTTTCAATTTAATCTAGTCCAATCTGTTGATTTCTATTTTTGTTGCTTGTGTTGTTAATTTTAATGAATTTTAATGAAACGAAACCACACATTGTAATGTATTTTGAATAGCATCTGAAAATGTGAAGCACTTAAGCATAAATTTAGTAAAATATCTTTAAGACATAGACAATTGAAAAGCACTGCTCAGAAATTAAAAAGACCTGAGTAAATTAAGAGAATTGGAAGACAGTATTGTTCGGATATCCAGTTCTCCCCTAATTGACCTTTAGTTTCATTCAAACTAGATTTCAATCAAATTTCTATGAGACTTTTCCATAAAAATGGGTAAACTGATACTAAAATGTACATGGAAATTGCCAAAAATAGTTTCCTAGTTATATCCCTTTGTAGAGCTGATATTTTTCTACCCAGTTTCTCATTCAGGAGACAAGCCTTTAGGCTCTTGGCTTCATTCCCCTTCTCTCTTCCAAAATTTCTATTTTGTGAAGACCCGACTCTTTCTCTCAGCCATTAATACCCAAGGTTCTTGCTTTTTGGCGCCAATGTTCCTGAATAGCTGCCAGATTTAGCCCTCCATACTAGTCTACATTCATCCTCGTCTCCTTCCTTCACTTCTGAATAATTTCTTATTCCCTTGTGACCTTAGCTATGCATTTAAAATATCTTTAAAAAATGTTTTATTCAGTATTTTAAAGTGTGATGCTGTGAAAAGTTTTTCAAGGTATAGAACTACAATATTCAGGAAGTAGAGCTTCCATTTAAAACACCAAACAAGTCTTTGTTTTATGGTTATCTAGTTTTTAAAAATAATCAACTGATTATGTTCATAATCTGTGGGTTACGAATTTGGACCACACTCAGCTGGGTGGTTCTTGTACTTTGTATGGCACCAACTAGGTTCACTTAGTCATTATCAACAGAACACTATTTGGGTCTGGAGGGTCCACAGAAGATTTTGCTCCATGTCTGTTGCCTTGATGGGTACAGCTGAAACACTGGGTTTCACTGATGCATTCTCTCTCTCCCTATAATCTTAAAACCTACCTTCATGATCTTTCTAACATGATTTTCAACCTGCTCACTCACTCAAGCTCAGGGCTCCAAAACCAGAATTCCAAGAGTCAAGAAGTGTAAACTACTATTCTCTATGTGTGAAAATCATCATGTTACTTTCTATTGGTCAAGTAGTTCTCTAGCCTATACAGATTCAAGAAGAGGGGCTATTATCTCTATGGGAAGAGTGTCAAAGAACCAATGGCCTGGTTTAATCTATCCTATTACTGGATTAAATCTTTAAGGCTTTCCTAATTTATTCCAGCAATTCTACTTATTTTTGTTGCTGCAGAAACAGAAATTAGATTAGACCGGCATGTTTAGAGCTCTCAGGGGATTGATGTACTCAATTACCAATTTCTATTGTCATATTATGGCATAGTTGCTTCTTTTTCCTAGATAACATACTCAGTTTGTGAAATAGTTTACCTAATTTACATGGAAATAATAGGCCATAAAGGTTTTCTAAACAACTGACATTATATTGCCCATGAAAAGCCAATTAAAATAAATTATTATTTTAAGCAGCATGAAGTTTAAAAATATTTTTCATTTTTGCTGATTTCAAAAGATATGAAAGGACACCATTTGTGAAAAATATCTATAGTTGATCTTAAATTTTCACCTTGGTAAAAAATTTGAACATCTAAGGGTATTCTTCAATTGAAAATATTTCACACCAAAAGTCTGCTTTCTTTGCCTTTGTTGTGTGCAGATGGGTAGATTCCTTTTTAGTGCTTGTACCCCTTAAGGATGTGGGTTCCCTAGGTATCTCTTGGTCACCCATTAACAAAAGGAAGGATAGGAAGGAGGGCAAACAGGCAGGCAGGCAGGCAGGCAAGCAGGCAGGCAGGCAGGCAGGCAGACATCTGAGGTGATGAATATGTTAATCACTTTGGTAGTGGTGGTCATTTCAGAGTGAATACAGATATCAAAACATTAAGCTGTATATCTAAATTTTATGTAATTTGTTTGTCATCTTTACTTCAATAAAGCTAGAAAAAAATTCGTCCCAAGCCCTGGGGAAGATAAATCGTTTTTAGCTCTGTTCACAATCACGGCCCAGGAACAAAGTTGCTCTATTCTGCATCCGTGTGTCCAGGAGCACAGACCTTTCGGAGAAATGGCTTATTCTGTGTCTGAGCTGGGAGGTTCAATGTGAGAGTACAGCTATAGTTGTGCCAGAGAGCATGGAAACTTTCCAAGATTAATGGTGTTATGTCAAAAGACCACAGGATCCAATTTAAAATCTTCTTGAGGCAATCTGAGCGCCAAAAGAAGGATAATGGCTCCAGCCGATTGACATACTTTAAATCTGCAAAACCGATAGTACGTAAATTTGTGTAAAAGAGGATAGCTAACTGAAAGTGTTGAGACTTATTATTCAATCATATTTGTGTATTCAGCCAATCTATTATATGGGGAGAGACTATAGAAACAAAACTGAATACCTCAAGGAAATGGCATTCTCTGAATATGAATGACATGACACCATCCATTGTTACCTTAAGTCAGATATGAAATATTCAAATAAAATTGTGTGGAAGGAAACAAAATAAAATATGAATAAAATGTGATCAAGGAGAAAGCATAGGTGAAGTCAGGGGGTGTAGCTTTGTTGTGGAGAGCCTTGTAATGAGTCTCGCCTTCACCCACTAGCCATCAGCACCAATCACGGCCTGAAACCTGAAGCATCTCCCCTGGAGAGATTCACAGACATCTCACTAAAAGGCATTTCCCTATGATAAAGTTTTTTTTCTTCTAAATTCTTGCCTTTCTCGCTTGCAAATTACCTAAAAGAGATCACAAGTTTAATGTACAGAAACTCTGGAAATTATCACAAGCCTACATAATTGATGATGGTCCCTGTAAACTAGACTACATAGCCTGCTTGTGCAGCAGGCTGTAACATCTAGGTGATACAGCTCTAGAATGCTCACATGTAGGCCAAAAAATGCATTTCTCAGAATGTATCTCCATCGTAACGTGACAAGTGACTATTTATCAAGTGGATCATTATGTAGCCTTTAAAAAGCAATGAAGGACACAGCTTATTCAACAGGCTATTCCATAACTGAGGCTGGAGGTGTGAAACAATGAGAAGAATGTTTCTAGAATATTCTAGATATTCTAGAATGTTTCTAGAATAATATTCTAGAATGTTTCTAGAATAATATATGGATTTCTCTTGGCTTCACAGGTTCCAGTTTGTCCTTATTTCCTTACTTCACACTCATTTCTTCTCCCACACTGTTGACTCTGGTAACTTCATTTAGTTTCACCTAGATGATGTTATCAGACCACAACTTTATTGGATGGAAACCTTGGAATAAATAATATATCTATATCTATCTTACGTCCTATCTCTATCCATATCCAAATCTATAGCAAACCCTGAATAATGTGGCATGGAATATGTTTATATACATTTTTGCATGATGACACTGGATCTGAGAGGTTATATAAATAGTGAGTGGCAGAAAGAAGAAATATTTGATCTTTATTGCCTCTAAAAGTCATGGTCATACTCATTTGTCTGAAGAGTACAATGGAAGAACCACACATATGTGGAATATTAATTGATTGATGAGTGTCACATTCCAAACAAGCAAGGTAATTAATCTAATTCAGCAGTAGTTATTAGGTCTCGTTAATACTGTATTTAGTAAGTGGGCCTCTAATTTCTTTTAAGAGACATAGACAAATTAGAGAAATTTTTGGGAGATCAACCAACCAGAGAGGGATTTAGAAAGAGGAAATTGTTAATGAAATAACGTAGGCAATGAAGTATAGAAAAAAGAATAGGTTAGAGCATAAGGAATATAGCACAGTTCATAGCACAGGCAGAGAAAAGTTTTAAATCTCAGAGCACTAAAAAGATTTTTAAGAGGAGCAGGTTTTTACCCATCACCTGCCATTCTACATAACAACAAAAGGTGGATACAATTCCCTTACTAGAAGTTAAATACTCGAGTGCCCAAATTATTTCAAATAAGTGAAAGTAGTCAGCCCAATGGTTTGGTGCCACCAATTACTACCTCATTTTATCTATGCATTTCTACTTCTTATTTTTTGAAAATAGATTGTATATTTTCACATAGTTTTAGGTTCACAATAAAATTATGGGGATGATACAAAAACGTTCCATATACCCACTGCCTCTACACAAACTTACCTGCTCCCATGATCAAGAACCTTCACTAGAGGGGCACCTTTATTATAATTGGTACATCATTATCATTCAAAGACTACCTTTTGCATTTGGTTTATTCTTTATATAAAATCGCTTTATAAACTAACTTCACTGTCCTGAAAATCCTTGTGTGTCATCTACTCACCTCTCCCTTCCACCTCACCCCTTCAATGCCTAAAACATGAAACCATGAAATTACTTTTCCATGTTTTGACATCTCTGAAATTACAATATTTTATCTTGCACTCTTTCTCACTCTCAACAGTATATAAAATCATGGAATTTTAACATGTGCAAAAAATAGTAGCTTTGATCTTGGGCAAATAAGTGAATCTCTCTATGCTTCAGTTTCCTTATTTCTAAAGTGGGGTAATAATAGTGTCTCTTATTTGAGGCTGTTGTGAAGCATAAGTGAGAAAATCACATGGTGTGTTTAGCAGATTTCCTTAATCTGTTGCCATATGGATGCTGTGTAGTAGACAATCTCAACATTTGGTGACTTAAACAATTACTCTTATTGTTTCAGCATGGTTTTGGCTAGATTGACCTGTGCTCATAGGAACTTACCATTCATTGGTTGTGAGCTGTGGGTCAGGTAAAAAACGTGGCTACTATTGACCAGGTGCTGTCATGTTGGGAGACTGGAGTAGAACTCTGCTTATGCATTTGTTCACCTTCTGCACGTTAACCTTGGCTTATTTTCCAGGTGGTGGCAGAGTTCCCAGAGCAGACATGGAAGACGAGGCTGAAGATGTTCATCACAGCCTATTGGCTAAAGTAAGGGTCAACAAGGTCAACCCATATTCATGGATAAGGAAATTGAGTCTACCAGCAATGGGAAAGCAACAAGTCATTTTGCATAGAACAGGGATTAGAGTGAGTTAGAAAATTGGTGCTTTTATGTTCAATCCACTACAATTAGCATCCAATATGTAGTAAATGTTCACTAAATCTTATGTGTCATTACATCATTATAATCAATGAAGGCCTCAATGTATCAATGTAATGATACACTGCGTTGAACAGGTTTAGTCTAATCTGGGTGAAGGAAGAGTGTGGGCACAAGGTATCCTGGAAGCAACCTATTCTTCTGATATGCCCTCTAGCATCTCAGAGCTATGGAGTCTTGAAATAAAAATGGTAGAAAGATATTCAAACCCAACTATTCTTCCTATTGCTTTATTGGAGAGAAAAATGAGCTCCATGGAGGTGAAATTACTTGTCTAGGATTGCACAACAGAACTCGGAGACCAAATTCCCTTACCAATGTTCAATCATAAAATGTTGCCTCCTTTCCAAATATGACTGTGAGAAAAGAATCTTAATTCCTTGAAAATCCACAACAAAATAAAACAAGATGATTGTAAAAGGTAATCAAGTGATCTCTTAAGAGCAATCATTAATATGTTTATTCTTTGTACCACTTTAAGGTAAGCTTATAGTTTGCTGGCACTGCGAGTTATTTTTAATGATGTAAAATATTGTATTTGGAAATAATTCTCAATTTTAATGATAACCCTCTATTTCCTATTTCAAATATATACAGTAAATGCATTTTTATTGGAATTCAATAAGAATGGGTAGTACATATCAGAGACATGTTTCAAGGAGGAGACAAGGATAAATTTCTATTTAGAGGTCAATGCAAACACATCATTTGGTAGTCAAATATTTAGCACATGAGTTATTGTGTCAAAAAATAATGTTTGTAAGCAGACCTAGTAGAATTATTAGACATCAAAGACACTCTGAAAATATTTTTATTTAAAAGTTAATTGGTCTGAAATCCACAAATAGTAGTTGGTAGTAAAATATTCAACAAAATGTATTTATTATTTATTTTCTGGATAAGAACTATGTACACTATGCTTGTATTTGCATAACTGTATATGTTCTTTGTTCTCATACATTCAAATGTGCATTTATCAAGGAGAGCAGTGAATTTTGATCCAGGAGACAACCATATGAGTTTGTCAGTTATATAGCTCTAGGTAGTCAGATACACTCCTTGACTGGAATTATATTTTAAAGATATCTATAAAAGAGCTGTTTACAGACAAATAGAAGCTCCTTGTCTTCCCACAAAAAAAGGAGTCTTTGCCTTAAATTTCAAAACAAAATTGTGATGAAATGGACATGACAAAATTTACCATCCCAACTATTTTTAAAAAGGGTAACATTCAGTGATATTGAGGACATGTTAGTATTCCCATCACATCATTCATTCACAGAACTCTTCATTTTGCAAATCTGAAACTGTGTACAGTTGTTATACAACTGCCCCTCCCCTACCCCACCCTTGGCAATTGCTGCTTTACCCTCTGTCTCTATAAATCTGCCTGTTCCTGACACCTCGCATAAATGGAATCATATGGTATTTGTTCTTTTGTGCCTGGCTTGTTTTTTTTTTTTCACCTGTTCCTTATTAATTTATTTGGTTTGCTGCAGACATTATAGAGTTTCACAAATTATTCAGGGAAGCAGACCATAGCATAGAAGCATCCTTTATAATAGGATAGTGGTAATTCAGAATCATTTAGGAAAATATTAGGTCAACTTTCAACAGATGAAAAAGTGACATCTGGACCCATGTAAGGATGAAATGTATTAATTAGGTGAAGTAATATCCATTGCTCCTCGGTGACTTGGGAGCAAGCAGGTCGCTGTCACATCCCCCACTCATCTCAGCTCATCCTTGTCGAGTACTTTTACAGAGTTTGCAGAGGGATCATTACCTGTTGCATCAAATCTCCCAGTGCTCATTACTCCAACACCTCTGCCAAGTGAAACTTTCACCAAGTTGCCATGGTGCTTCTCCACACCCACAGGTAGAGACCACAGTGAATTTGAGAGCCAGGAATGTGCTTGCAGAGAACTTCACTATCTGCCAACCCCTACCTCCTAACCACTCTTTCTAGGTTTGTTTTGGTCTAGGAAAACATGATTCCACATGACTGGATGTCCCAATACCCATTTTTCCTACTTATAATAAGTAGCAATCACTTCTTACTGAAAGACAGCCTATTGCTCTTTATCTAGTGACTGATTTCTTTCACTTCCCATAATGTCCCCAGGGTTCATCCATGTTGTAGTATGAATCAGAATTTCCTTCCTTTTAAAGGCTAAATGTTATTCCACCACAAGCTCGTAGCATACTCATGGACAGTTGCATTGTTTCTGTTTTTCAGTTCTTGAAAGTAATGCTGTAGACCACAAAATATTTCTATGCTTGGAATATTAAAACAGTACAATTGACACAAATCTTACCCAGCATGCCTATTTCTCAATTCAGTGTGACAAAACTACCAATTCATTTTAATGAAGCCAGGAGCTATCCCTTAAAATAAGTTGGG
Source organism: Uropsilus gracilis (assembly GCA_004024945.1). NCBI lineage: Eukaryota > Metazoa > Chordata > Mammalia > Eulipotyphla > Talpidae > Uropsilus > Uropsilus gracilis. The sequence continues at coordinate 35,693 of PVHY01008920.1, forward strand.
AGGGGGGTAGTAGAACACCACTATTATGGTAGTAGAACACCATAAGTAAAGTAAAGAAGTAAAGCATCAGAAGTAAAGGCATATTTTCAAAGGAAGAATAATTGTGTGTGAAAGATATCCTAAACTGTCATTTTTCATTAAGTAAACCTCATGCATTTTATCTCACCGTTGCTGGTAACAGATGAACATTCTTAAGTTCTACCCCGACAAAATGAGAGTTCCCTTCTGGAAACTTCCCTGTACAACTCAGTTCCCATAAAATCATCTGATTCAACTGGTTGATTTTTTAAGCTCCTTGTGCTGAAGGAAGTTCCATGGGTAGATACAGATTCTCTGCATGAACAAATCTTTTGTAAAGTGGTTGCTTCACACCAGTGTTGCCCCTGTTGTCCCTGGGAAGTCGAGTAAGATTTGTCATCAAATCTTCCTTGGTAGAGGTCTTCCTAAACCCACTAGGGTTTCTGTCATTAATCCCTTCGACCTTCTCACCATTACTCTACCAAGAGCAGGTTCTTAGAAACACATACCAACAGCGGGTGCCATTCTTTTCTCTCAGAAGAAAATCCTCACCTCTTCACTTTGATCTTATTCTGATTCCTCAGTTATTTATCTCCAATCTAGAGTTAGACAAACAACATTTTGGAGCTTGGTTTTGCATACCTAAAAACAAAGTTTTGTAGGCTTTTTAAGAGAGTGAAGGAAAAACTGATATTCACAAATGAAAATAACTTAATTTGAAGGCTATTAAGTTTTGGGATTCAGGAGAAAGTTTGAGGTATCCAAAGCCAGGGTAATGCCCCATCCTCAAGCTATGCATATGGCTGACTGACTGCCTCAGAGAAAAATCAGAGGGAAAAAGGAAAATAAACTCTTGGTTTTCATGCAGGCCAGGAAGACCAGAGAAAGCCATAAAAGCAGGAGTAGTGATGTGGAGAAGTGGGCAATGTGGAGAACCACGCCTGGATAACAGAGACTTGAGGCCAGGCAAGGATGATTAATTCAACACCTGGGTATAGCTGCTGTCTCCTCAAGACAATGAAGAAATAGGAACAGGCACTGAGGGATGGTGAGAAAAGGGAGGCAGAATGGGAAGGTTTTGACAAATGTGCATCAATCACCTACCAAATCCAGGAACATTTGATACATGATCTGATTTATCTTCATAGCAACACTAATCAATAAGAGAACTGATGTCCAATTTCAAAATAAGGGAAAGAGACCTGTGCTTATTGTTTCACTTCCTTTGCATTTCTCTTCACCCAGAGAATAAGCAGAGATGAAACTTGCAAGCTCTTTGGGAGGGATCCTTTGGTGTTAATGCTGAAACTATTGCTCAGATACCTAAGTGGCCAAGAAGTTAAAGAGCAACTGGGGCACAGCGGTGCTCGCTTATAATCCTAGCTGTTGGGAGGCTGAGGCTAGGAATCACTTGAGTCCCAGGTCTGAGTAGTTGTTCAAAAGCTCTGTACCAGGTTATAGGAGAAAAGAACAGGAAAGCATCATGGTTTTGTATAAACCAGGGAACCCATGTGAAACTCAGTTTTTCCAGCTGTAAGATGGAGACAGTCGTGCCATTCTGCTGTTCAAGTTGCCTCTCTGAAAAGATAATTGTGAGGATGAAGTGAGTGAATGCATGGAAAATACTTAGAAACATGTCTAGTCTGTAGAAAATAGCATTGTAATCCATGCTTATGGTGTTTTCAGAATTTTTTAGAAAATATTCAGTGTTAGATGCTACTATTCATGTTATTAACATTGGAATCCAAGCTCAGGTGTTTTCAGAAATTTTTTTGAACAACTCTAATCTGTATTACCCAAGTCACATGCCATTCATCAGGTTCCATTCACCAGAAAGTTATGTCACTTGCCTGGTACGGAGGAAAATTAGAATTAGGAGGAAAAATAATTAGAAGAATTCTTAGCATCCTCACACTTTCATTTCTCTTTATTTAGTTCATTACCTGCAATTAAAAGCATTTTAATCACAAGTCTCTCAGTCTTCAACTTGTCCTTTTGCATTTGGTTAATGTCTCTTATTTCTAATAGATATCTGTTTCATTTCATTATTTTCCCATATTAATTTATTAATATCTTTGATGAAATTAGTTTATTTCATAGAACACTCCCCAGAGTTTTATTAGTTGATGATTTTTTTATTTTTGATAGTTGATTTTTCATCCTTGGAGAAAGTTTCTTAGTCTATTTGTGGGAGTCTCAATTGATCTTTTAACCTTCCTAGATGCTTAGAAACGAGCTTTTTGTGGAAGAATAGTGATTATAGAACCTTTCTCAATTTTGCCAGTCAGACACCTTGAAGAAATCAATTAGTAGGCAAATTATTAACTAATTGAGCATTTAGAATGTTCTTACTTTTGAAAAATCAATTAGGCCTTTGCCCTTAGTTTTCCAACATTGCTTCATTATTAATTGTTTTAAACACCAGTTCATCAGCGATGGTCTCAGATCAACTGACACTTGTTTTTTGTTTATATTCTGTGCTTAATTGATGAATACAATGAACTGAAAACCTTTAACATCATCGATCACGTCATGGAATGCTGAGTAATTGGCTGGCAAAATGCGATTTTTTAAAATTAATGATTCAATGGTTCAAAGGTTCAATTCAACGGCAGATTGCAGTCAGCAAAACCATAGGATTTTCAGTATTTCTTCAAGTTGGATGATCTGAATGATAGCCCCACCTCATTTTTGGCATCAATACTATTTTTCTGTCTTCATTAGTGATAATTTCTTGTTCTATATAAAGCCCAGGAGGTCACATTTATTATCTTAATGACACTGCTTTATTATCACTAGGTAAACATGGTTTTCAATTCAAATTTTGAAGAGACTGCCAGTGCTGTCAAAGGTACAAAAAACTCAATGTACAGGAAGCCATTCCTTGCTTTAAAAGATCTTCAGCTGGAAGCAGTGATGGTAGATGGAGTCAGTCAGGGTGTAAGCTCTATAATCTTCAGGAATACCTATCTGGAAGTGAATTTCTGCAAGCAAAAGAACCCTTTTGTGTGTTCCCATGGCTGCCTACACATAACTTGGAGCCTGTGGTTACCATTGTTTTTATGCAACCATGCCAGGCCAGGCAGGGTCATTGTCAATTTGTGCAAATGGAAGAACATTTTTGAGACTTTCATAATGTCGAACATTCTTTATTCTGAAATGGGACGATACACAGGCAGACAGGTAGAAAGAGAGCCTCTTAACTCTGAGAGAAGCTGAAAACTGCAAAGATGACTGGGAGAAGAGGTGATCCATGATCAAAAAAAAATTGATGAAAGGTAGCAAATCCATGCCTTTTGTGAAGACACATAGTATCCTAGGGCATAAAGGTCTTGAAAAGTCCAGTGACCACCTTACAGATCCTGAGACTTTGACCTTGAAGCTCATTTTTGTGGAAACCTCATTAACATCTCTGGGAACTTAAAGTCTATAGGCCACACTTTTTTTTTTTCCTTAAGCATAACTGAGTCAAGTATGATTGCTTTTTTTTTTTTTTTTTTTTTTTTTTTTTTTTTTTTTTTTTTTTTTTTTTTTTTTTTTTTTTTTTTTTTTTTGACACTAGATCTCAGTATGTTGTCCGGGGTAGTCCTGATCCAAGATCAGATCTGAGTAGTCCAGATTCTGGATTGAATCTGGGATCCCATGGACTCAGGCAATCCCCAGCCTCAGCCTCTCAGGTAGCTGGGATTACAGGCACACGCCTCCATGCCTTGCTCTTTTCTGAAACTAGATCTCCCTATGTTGCCCAGGGCGGGTCTTGAACCCGCGGACTCAAGCAATTCTTAGCCTCAGCCTCCCTTCCTAGTCTGGGATTAAAGGTGTGCACCACCGCCTGCGGCCTGATTGTGGTTTTTTAATTAAGTAATTGATTAATTATATTATATATATATGGATTTTTTTTTGCATCATTGTATTCCCGGGATTCTTCCACGGAGATTTTTCTTCTCACCTGTGAACTGTCATCTTGATCTTTTACGCTCATCCCTTCCTTGATCTCTCCCTCCCCAATTGCAGTTATCAGCACCTGGAGTGCCCACGGGCTTTCTGCCCCTCAGGTGTGACAGCTTTAATGGGTTCATTTTCCACACATGTGTTGCTTTCTTTTTAATAGAGGTTGTTTCTTTCAGAAAACTATACAAAGAAAAGGAAAACATCTTCATGCTTGTTTTGTATAGTGGGTTCTATTTGCAAATAAATTTGGAAGCACTGAGTGAAACACACTTAAACAGACTTATTTTAGTGTTTTCTCAGTCATAATATGATTCATCATGACCAAGTTGGCTCTGCAGTGGACTTATAGCTGTATTTTTCCCCATTTAGACTATTGATTTCCAGGATTCTTGGAAACTAATGTGTGTTGGGATTCACTATGGAAAAGGAGGGCATATTACAAGGTCTTCGGTGACTATTGTCCTCTGTCATCGAATGTCTAAGTGTGTCTCTACATAGTCAAGGTTGTTTAGAGTCACATGTCTGAGATATTTGGCACTCAATCCTCAGCTCTCCAGAACTTATTACAGCTGTCTTTACCCACAGGCTCAGGGCACAAGGACCAGATGGATCAGAGCTAAAAATAATAAAAGTAAAATTAATATGTATTTAGGAAATAGTGGCTCAGGCAAAACAACACACACAGATAGATTCTATCCAAATTTCATTTTCCAAACCGAGGAACAATAATATGCGTATTGACCCAGGTGAATGTCTAAGTAGATTCTTAGCAGTTTATGATTAGAATTGCATCCTGAATACAACTTATATAGTTAAAATTAAGCACCATCACAAAGGGATGCATCTAAGTGGGACCCTAACAAATGATTGCTTTCATGGTATATTTTTCTCCATCCTTATACTTTTAACCTCTCTCTGTATGTGTGATTAAAGTGGGTTTCTCAGAGAAAACATACACTTGGTTGAAACAAAGTACAAATTGTGACTTTCATTTTTTCCTTCTAACTTTTTAAATTCTAAATAATTCTGAAGTTTAAACATAGCTTAATCTTTTTTACAGAATGCAGAAGTCAGAATTTTAACTTCATGATTAAGAATACAGGAGACTAAGGTAGTGGGTATTCTGTATTTCTTATAAACAAAATTCAAGAATCTAGGAAAAATTATATTATGTGCTCTTAAGTTCTCATTAAATTACAGTTATGGGAAAGTGAGAATGTTATTGCTTTTATAGATCCAGCAACTGTTGTAAAATAAAACAAAAGATGATATCAAGCAAAATAATTGTGCAAGTGATAAAAGTATTTTATTTTTAATAGAGGAGAGGAACTTGGTTTCAAACCACACTTAGTGAAGAAAGATCTGAACTTACAGTTTTGGGAAAAAGGAGTGTTTTTCATAATTACACAATTAAAAAATGAATAGCAAAATTAAAAGGAATTATGGAAAAGCAATGATGAGTATGTTATTAAAATAACACTATTGTTCTTAATAAGCATTGGAGTTAGGTGTGAAGTTTCTGTCTTTTTCTGATCCTGGATTTATTTTTATTTTCTTTTTAAGGTATTTTATTGAAGTAACATTGCAATATAACAAATTTTTGGCATGAATCATTATAAATCAATATCCATATAGACTACATTGGTTTATACTCCAAGTTAAGTTGTATACTTCACCATAAAATTGACCCTTTTTGGAGTTGGGTATAAGTTTTAAAGAAAAAAGCTATCTGTTGTTAGACTGGTAGGAAACTATTTTTTCAAGTCTGGGATTTGAAATAGGAATTATCATTTGCTAAACACCCACTCTATATCATGCATTAACTAAATATTTTATGTGAATTATTTCATTGAGGTCTGTCATCAACACATAAAGGAGAATATTTTCTTAATTTTTTACTTTAAACCTGAAACATGAGGTAAGAAATGCCCAGCAAAGTAAAGAATTAAGATTTCACACAGGTGGTGATTGCTTCTCATCTGTTGTGCAATAAAATGATCATAACATTACCCAAGCCCATCATGTTTTCCCCTTTTCCATCAAAGGGAGAATTGGAATGCTACATTTTTTCTCTTCAAGGAAAAAAAATTCTGTGCCGCCAAGGTCATCAAGAACTTACATTTTCATTTCTTAAAAAAGAACTTACTTCATCACTTAATGTCCTTTATATCACAGCAAAGAGCCAGGTAAATTAAGGCTTTTTTGTGGTATGAAATTATAATTAAAATCACAATAATTCTTTCCATCTTTTACTTAATGTAGCCAGGGTAAATGAAGTTGAAAAGCATTTTATGTATAAAATTGCTGTCAAGGATGCTACCTTTCTGGGTATCCATACATGGTGGGTAAAATGTGCCAGCTGCCAGAGCTTCCAGCTGTGATGGTGGTGGGCAGATGGGAATAGAAGGCAGAGTTTGTTTTCCCCTAAATCTTAAATAAAAACAAAAATTAATAAATGATAAAGGAATACACCAAAATAGAAAAAGCAGGAATCCTTTATGCCATTGCTTCAGATACTGTGTCTTAATATAAGTGTAAACTGGGGGCTCCCAGAGAGGGTGATGAAAGAACAGGCACCCAAACATGTGTGCATGTGTGCACACAGCTACTAATGAGCACAAGACTAAGTACCCAAATACACTGAGCTATATAATGCCCTTCTTCTTAAAGCTCATACTTCATTTTCATGTTTATGCAGGTGAGGTTTAAAAACATAAAAGGCATTTATTTAATTCAGCATTATGGTTTTCACAGATATTACAGCACAATTCTTTTTTTTTAAATTTTAATTATTTTTTGAGGTAACATTGGTTTACAACACCGTACATGTTTTAAAAGTATAGGTTCATATCTCTTCAATTGTTTGTTATCCCACCATACTCACTAAGAAAGTACAAGTAACCCTCTATTATAGTCCTTTTGTCGTCCCCCCACTCAGGGAGCCAGGATTCTGCAGTCAAATTTCTAGGGTTTTGTTGTTGTTGTTGGTGGTGGTTGTTTTTTATTTAACTTATTTTCTTTTATTTTGTATATATAGTACATTATTATATATTATATTGCATTAATATATATTACATTATTGCGTATCCCAGGGTTTTCCCACTTCCTTAACACTTGTTAACCATCTTATTCTTTTTTTGCCCTATGCTTCCCCCATTTTCTTCCCCCTCCTCCTCATTCGCTCTTTCAGTTCTGTTGGTTTTTTATTTTTCTTATTCATTTGTTTTGTTTTTCACTTTATCCTTCATGTAAGTGAGAGCATCCTGTATTTCTCTTTTTCTTTCTGGTTTATTTCTGCTAATATGAGTCCTTCTAACTCCATCCATGTTGTTGCAAATAACATATGTTTGCCTTCCTTGGTTGATACATAGTATTCCATTACAGCATAATTCTATCTCACATTTATTTAAACTTTTAACCCTTTTGAAAACCTCTTGGTATCATGACATAGTTAAAAATACCAGTGCAATGATTAGAGTGAAAAAAAAAAAAAAAAAAAAAACAAAACAGCACTAACTAGGCATTTCCCCCATTAAAAAAATCACCTTACACACACCCAAAATTATATACTAAGCTAAGATTTTAATATTGCACATATGTAAATGAATGAACTGTTCTTTCTTTGGGAGTTATAACTTTAGATTTTAGACTTCTAGCCACTTAATATTTCAAGCATGGCACCACTTTTATATAATTTGGGGGTGTGGATTGAATAGACAAGCTTTGATGATAAACTGGTTCCTCCTCATTTCCTTGGAACCAACACAGAAGTATGTACCTATTTCCATGTGTGCTAACTTTCTGCATACAAATGAAGCAACACTGAGCAGTTCCAACTGTGTTGTAAAACATAAGCACAGTTCAACATTTCCCTAATTCTCTAAGTCTAGGGAACATAAATAATCATTTTAATTCTCCAGTAGAAACAGAATTACACAGTAATTTATATCAAGTCTGGGAAAACTCTACTTTTTAGAACATATATTCCTTTTATATGAAGAATCTGAGATATGAATTAACTCAAATGGTTTTTAAAGTTTTGACTAAAATTAACTGTAGCACTTAAAATAATTTTTTACTATTTTAAGAAGAAAAGCTCCCAAGGCCATTAAAAAAAAGGATTATATTGAAGAAGAAAAAGGCAGAGAGAGAGAGAGAAAGAGAGAGAATTAATGGGATATACTAGAGTTGAATAACTAAATGAAAATATACAGATCTGCCAGAGCCGAAAGCAGACAGAATAATATTAATCAAATCTTACTGACTCTTAATTGGAATAATGAGAAAACATTCCTAGCCTGCTTGATCATGTTGGCATTTTAATTAAACTTTCTTGGATCCTGGAGAAAACAATGGCTTTTTTGTTGAGACTCTTTTTGTTTAACTGTTACCAAAAATACTTTGAAGGCAGTCACCCAGTAGTATAATTGGGGTCTTTATGTATGGTAGCAAGGCAGAACATATTGCCATAGATTCAAAACTTTGGCTTTTTAAAAAGTTGTCTATAAATCTGCAGCTACAAGAAACCTGGACAATGAAATGTGGATTTAATTAGAATAAACTTGCCCACATTTTCAGAGATAATGTTATGGTTATTCTTCTATAGCATGTACCTAATAGAACAGTTCTGGTCTAGTGGAATAAAGATTTTCAATAAATAAGTGGCTGACAATTTAATATATATTTATATAGCATCACTTGCCACCTAGGCGCCATTCTAAGTGCTTCAGAATAAGAACTCATTTCATCTTTGAAACCATTTTTATTCCCATTTTAATGATACACACAGGGAGGCACAGAGAGGCAGGAATAATTTGTGCCGGATTGTGGAGACCTGACTACAGGCCTGGCTTCTCACCCCCATGCCCTTCCTCCAAGCTCCTCTCAATGCCCTCGGCCTGCTCAACACTGTCTCTGATTTGGTGTTATCTATGTATCATCTCATTTCATCCTCAGAATAATTCTGCAAGTGAAGTATTTTTATCCTCATCTTCTCAGGAAAATGAGGTACAAAAAAATGTATTAATATAACCAAGTTCTAGCCTCTAGAAGAAAGGTTACCAACTTCTGTCTCTGAAGTATAGATTTTTCCAACTTGCCCATAATAAACTGTAGTGTTTAATATTTAGGCATTTGATTTACCACCTTAGGATTTGCATTTTGAAATAAAATTAAGGTGCTGGTCTAGTGATGTGGGAATTTATCTGATTGGGAAGGCCATCCACTCTCAAACCAAACATTTACAGGACATGGGTTAGGGATGCATCTCAGGTTTACGAAGTCAGAACCTTATCTAATTTTGGAATTCTTTTTAGGAAAATCTTACAAATTCCTATAGGTAAAATTAGATAGGCAAGTATATATTTTATCATGAAAGAGGAAGAAAAATAACTAATTATAACACCATCATACCACACTGCAATCCCAGGCCCTGGTCTTTTTGTTCTTATACCGGTTGAGTTTGTAGAGTGGGTGATTGGAGGCTAGTTCACTGGAATGTCAGCAGAAACTTAATTGTAGATGGTAGTGATTACAGTTAACTTAACTATATCCCACTAAACACAAGCTAAAAAGGATCCCAAGCCAGTTTTCCTTCAGTTAGATTTAAAGAAAAATATTCACCACCACATCAGTGTCACGTTAATACATGTACACGTGCAGTGAAGAAGCCAAACTAGAGAGATCTGCAGATTTCACGAAGATGCATGGCAGTGAGAGCACATAGCTGGGGTGTTTTCTAGGCCTTTGAAATGGACACATGCTAGTCCTGAAGGAGGCCTTCACAGTGAATCCAGTGCTCTGAGATTTACTCCATTCTAGGCAATGGTCTGCTGGGCTGGAAACAGTGAAATTGGCAGCTGAAAGCAATTATCATTCAGCCAACAGCATGGATATGTGGGCACAGTGGGGTAAGTAGTGATGGAGGATGGCAAGGGAGAGAAGACTGTTCCTCATTCTTGGTCAGATTTTGCTATTCTGGAAAAACTGGAGAAAATCCATAGTAATTCACACAAAAAATTGAGAAAACAAACCTTTGTACTGCATTTCCCCCCCCAGGTTATAATGAATGTTGGTGAAATTTGCCCAAGAATTCCATGTAGCCCAAACTAGGTAACACATTTTCAAGGTTCTCTTGAGACTCTCTAGAATTAAGAATGTTCCACATAGTTAGAGCAATAGTAAAGTCTCCATTTGTAAAAAAATTGTAAAGGCTCCATTTTGTATGCATAAGGGAAAAGTTGTGCTTAGATTGCAGAAGAAAGAGGTGGAAAATGGAAGTGGAAGTCTTTTCATTTGTGCTGTGTAACACTGCTATTGTGAGCTGGGAAGACTTTGGAGGTTCATTTGCCCTGTAAGTAATTTTCTTCCTTTCTACATAGAGATTTACTTGCTGTATGGACTACAGAAAGCCTCAAAGTAAAAAGAAGACCCTATTTCCTTTTCCCCTCAATATATATTTGCATTAGGTAGCAGTTATCACCAGGAGACATGAGGACCCTAGAAAGGATAGTAACTGTTCTCATTGACAGGAGAAGGACCTAGCCTGTGGGCAAACACAAGATTGTTCCACAAATTTCTGACCAAGTGATTCTTGCAGTAGACAGACAGGTCTCTGGTTTACAGTCTATGGGAGTTCCTATCGTTTTTCTCTTTCCATGTACAAAGCCTCAGGCATGAGTATAAATGCGCCCAAATACCATTGTCTAATTATCTGAAGGGTATAAATCAAATAACAAGTCATTAAAGAAAATATGCACTATTTCCTACCTGGGAAGAGAGTGCTTTCATGATGACAAAATGGAAAAAATATGTTGAAGACCATGAATTTCAGATGACTGGAAGTTGGAAAATTATATTAAAGATGACTGATTTTATTATTTTGCAAATGGTTGGATATTTTGTTGATAGAAGAAAGATTTCAGAATAAATGATGTGAACATACATAATTTGCAAACTTTATATTTATTTTATAAAATTTATTTTTTCTTGTCTGCATTTCAGCAAAATTATAAATGATATTATCGTAATAAGAACACAATTTGTGTTCTCTTGACAGCAATCGTCTAAAGTAGTTTTCTTTTACTGAGTTAGGTAAACCTTCAATTTCAGCTGTTTAACAAATCAGCTACTTCTTTTGTTGGCTTCCTTGTGTGCATAAATAGACCTTTTCCTCTTGTTAGTCTATTGCCAACTTAATTTGCCAGTCTTGGTAACTGATCCTAACCGGGTAGAGGAAGAGATTTTTCCTTTCCTACAGAGACTTATCTCTGTCCTCTTGTCTGTGAACATCAGTTCTTAAATAACAGTGTTATTCTCTGTTCTAAGATAAATCAGGGTTTGCCTAGTTTTTCTTACAGTAAATACTTTTAGAATTCAGGTTGATAAAGTATGGTGTACTTTTTTTCTGTAATAAAATGTACAAGTCTTAGATATAATGTTAGACGACTTTTGACACATGCATCTACTCATGTAACCATTGACTCTTTCAGATATTGAACATTCCGTCACTGGAGAATGTCTTTTACTCCTTTACAGTTGATCCATATGCAAACTGGGAGCAGCTAATATCCAGTTTCTGTTGATGTAGATTGATTTTGTCTGTTTTATTGCTATGTAAGTGAAATTACATGATGTCTACTCTTGTGTCTGATGTAACACTCAATGTAAGTAGGATAATTTGCTGTATATAATAACTTTGCAGTTGCTTTTGGTACTAAATATATCTATTTCAATTAAAATATGCACTCTATATAATTTATCTTTTATTTTACTGATAAATATTTGGTTACTTTTAGGTTGGGAGTACTATGAATAAAACTAAAAGACACTGTTTTATAGATCTTTGTATAGACCTACATCTTCTCATCCTTTTCGTAAATACTCAGGAATGAAGCTATTACATCAAAGATCAGGAGTATGACATCAGAGTGGTTCATCACCCTGCCCATCTACATGTATGCACCAAATCCATGCTGTCTTGACTGCTCTCACACAGAGGAAGCTGTGTCCTGGGACTCAGGTCTCCTGCTGAAACCCCATCTCTCCTGGCACACTCAGTGTTCCACCAGGATTCTATGTCTCCTCTGAGTGCTTAGGAAGTAGTCTTTTTGTTTGTTGACTTTCTTCATGATCGCAAAGTGGAATGTCATCTCCTGCATCCCTGACATGCAGTCTGTGAGCAGGGGAGGCCGTGTGGATGCTCAGCTGCTCCTAACAGAATGGTAACACCAGCAGGAAGGGAAGCCGAGCAAAGAGTCCGTCATAAGGCAGAAGGTAAAACTCTCTTGGCAAAGCAGTGACAGGCTGTTGCTCATATGAACATCTTAGATATTTGGGAAAATTGAACACATGCATGCAAGTTCCCACATGCATAGAAGGAAATTAATGATGTTCTCTGCCTTTTATCTCCATTTCACCCCAGATACCTTATTCTCTCAGTTCTGCTTTCCAGCCACCAATTAATATTTTCCTTGATAAATGTTCTTTTTAAGAGTAATCAATCTTTAATGTGAAGTTCAACATTCTTCTACTAACTTCTAAGAGGAAAGGGGTAAGTATAATACAGTGTGTTACCTTCCTGAATCTGAAATACCAGTTCCAACTAGTTGGATTTAAACACTTAGAATTCTATCTTGTTTGCAACAGTATCTTGTGAAGTTAGCCATAGTTTTATGAGATAACACAGAAGGGACAAAATTCAGAGCTGCATTCATACCAAATGATAAATGTTTTGTTATACTATGTGTTCTCCAAGGAAATTTGAATAACATACTGAAAAAGAACTGAGAGGACTCAGCAAAAGTTTTGCATTGTGCTGATTAACATTAGTGTAGATTGAATGGGAAACAGAATAATACACTTAGAACTTAAAATAACTTTTGCTTTTGTTCATTTTTGAGTTTGATTTTTCTTTCATCATAGCTCCACTATTAATTCAGAAATGTTAGTAAGTTTGAAATGATTGTGATATTTTGATCTTTTTGCTTTGAAAGTACATGCATTGTTTTGTTTGTTTCCTTCTGTATAGACTAAACTGCTGACAATAGGTCTTTATCTTGATGATATCAGATAAGATGTATAACGTAATTCTATGTGGTTCATTAAGAGAATTTTAGTGGATTTCATCACTAGAGGTAATAGATTTCACTGAAATCACTTTGTGTAGATCATAGAACATGGCAACACTCATTATGCTATTTAATGATATGTCACAGTAGCTATATTGTAACTGTTTGTAGAAGCCTATACTCTTAATACTTTTCATTGATATGCTACTGCAATTAATTTTACAGCACAGACACTTAAGTCTGAATTAGAAAACAGAAGAGCTGGCACATTTGCAAGGTGATCTTGGTACAGGTGTGTTCAGTTTTTGATCATTAGCATATCCTCAGAGATTTCTGATATTTACAGGTGTTCTCAAAGGATTCAAGGATAAAATTCCTATAAATTGAATAAGGTGAGTCCTCTGTCTGATCTGGCAGCTGTGATGTTACTCACCCACTTAAAATCTGATGCAGATATCTATTATATTTGAAACCAAAAAGGAAGAAAAAGAAACTAGTTTTTCTTCTTTTTGATTCCTTTGACTTTCCATTTTGTGGGCCCAAATTAAATTCCACTTTTCCATCTCTAATGATACAAGCATTTAGGGCACAATGAAAAATAAAGACCTTATTACTTCATAATATGTTTGGAATTGTGCATAATTATGTTTCGTTGATTAGTTGGCTATAGTAATTGCAGGACCTTAGAGTGATGGAAATTAGAAATGGAAAAGACTTATTGGGTGTCATTATCCTTCTTCCCATTGAGGCAAGCTTGTTTCCTGACATCTAGAGTGACTGTGTGTGCCTGTCTGTGTGTGCACATGTATGTGCATGCCTGTATGTGAATATGTGTGCATGTATGTATGCATGTTCTCTGTCTGTGAACATTCTCTCTTAGCTTTGCAAATACACAATTTGGTACAATTACTTTTCAAAATTTTGACAGAAATTAAACATCAAATCAAATGAGATAGAACTAATAGAATACTGAGGACAGGACAGACAAGGATCACAATAGCAGCAGCAGCAGCAGCAGTAAATATTTATTGAACAGTCACTCTGTGCCAGATACCATATCAAAACGATCTCCAATATAAAATTAATTGCTCAATTGATCAGATATTACTCATCCATCAATCAGATATTACCCACATACATGAGGACAAGTATTAATAATATTAAATAATTGAAGTGATTGCTCCAGATCACTTGATCTTATGACCAGGAGTGAAGTACAGATTCAGACTATGGTCTCCTTCCCTCTAGGCTCTGAGTGTCCCCCACTGAGGAAGTGAGGAGGAGAGATGCCTGTGGCAGCAGTAGTTCCTGGGTAGACCTTCAATCTAATGCAGAACAAGGAGTGAGAAAGTGGGGTGTTACTGGGTGATGGCATTATACTTGCAGAGTAAGAAACTCAGCTGCTTCCCTAAAAGAACAACAATTAGTTATCCATGAACAGAAATAGCTCTGCAAGAGCTCAGGAGACCATTTAAGCAGCCTCTGTAATACAATGAAGCCCAAAACAAAATAACAACAACAACAACAACAACAACAACAAAAAAAAAACCTTGAAATTAATCATACAAACATGAGTCCAGTTTTTTGGACACTACAAGAAGGACCCACTTTGGTTTTAACCCACACAGAGACTGGCATAGTAAGTCACCTGGAAATGGATAAGAGCAAAGAAGGGCCTTTTGTCTCAGTCACAAATGGTGACTTCAGTTGCCAGTGGCCTCACTGCAGAGATCCTTGGCCCATGGAGGACTTGACCAGTTTCTGTGATTGGTGCAGAGGGTGATCACTAAGGATCAGTCATGGACTGCAGGGTATTTCACAGCTGAGAAAAGCAAAGTCACTGAGTGTTTCTGACAGATTTCACCCCAGAGGGTTTCACATAATTTTGCTTTTTCAAATTCTAGTTGTGTGAGTCACTCTCTTCTCACCTCTTTCTGTCATCACTACCCTTGGTTTTGGGTATAACAATTTTTGCAGCTGCCAGCAACCAGATCTCTCTTCATAGTTGGGTGTATGCAGGACTCCAGTCGAGGCCCCCAGAGCCAATTCCTTGCTTGTGTATGTGCCCATGACTGACCTTGGGGCTTCACAGCTGCACATCAGCAGTCCAGGTCCCCATAACTACTCTTGCACCAGAATTGGATTCTGACTTCTGTCATAGGCCTACACTGCAATACCTGCAACTAGGACCTATACCATGAAAAATAAAAGATACAAAGAAATTAAAGGATCCCTTGCTCATGAATTGGAAGAATTATATATTGTTAAAATGGACATTTTACCCAAAACAATAGAGATTCAATGCAATCCCTATCAAAGTTTCAATAACACTTGTGAAAGAATGGAATAAACATAACTGAAATTCATATGGAATCACAAAAGACCCTAAGTAACCAAAGAAATCTTGATTATAAAGAGGAAGACTAGTGGCAAGCTTAGACTTGAAACTATATTGCAAAGCTACAATAATAAAAACAGTATGGTACTGAGAATTAAAAAAAAATCATACACAGGCAAATGAAATAGGATAGAAAGATCAGAAATTAGTCCACACTTACAAGAACAGTTACTCTAAGACAAAGCAATTAAGAGTACACAGTAAAGAATAAAAGTCATCTTCAATAAATGGTGCTGGAAAAGTGGACAAGTCACATGCAAAAGTATAGAACTAGACCACCATCTCATAGCATACACAAAAATTAAGTCAGTTAAAAAATTAGGTATAAGACCTGAAGCAAAAAATATGCATAGGCAAGCCCTCCATGATACAGGTTTTGGAGGATTTTGTGGATTTGTTTCCAACAGTAGGAAAAAAGACTATAAACAGTTGGGACTCTATCAAACCAAAAAAGTTCTGCACAGCAGAAATCCTTATTAAAATAAAACAATCCTATTAAATGGGAGAAAATATTTGCAAACCACACATTTGCCAAAGGACTAATATCACAGATCAACAACAAGCTCATATAATTTAACAAAAAGAAAACAAATAATCCAGTGAAGAAATGGGCAAAGAATCTAAATAAGCATTCTTCCAAAGTAGACATTCAATCTCCTTTTTCAGTGCTGTGTATCTTCCTTCATGAGCCTCAGGTCATTGAATTCTATGTTCTCTCCGGAAGTTCTTTATAGAATCAGCAATTATTCATTACTGTAGAAGGATAATTTCCCCACTGCTTAGGAGGGTCAAACCAGAGGTGTGCTGAACCCACCTCTGAAGATGACTGTGTTCATCTTTGTTCAGTCACATTAAAGCAGTAATTTGAAATTCATCTTGAGAGTAGTATTTACACTAGGGGAGTTGGTAAACTTTTTGTGTGTGTGTGTGCTGCTTATTACAGATTTCTACTACACTTTCTAGTTTTCACTGCTTTCAATATTTTAGATTTTAGTTCCAAGGACTGAGTTGACTCCAACCAACAGTTCTGGTTTCACTTTTCTCTGTTATGCTGAGTCTCTTGCTACTTGTCTACCTGTTTTCTAACTTCTACAAATGAGTTGGTGTTATCTCTTGACCCAATAACTCTGACCTGTGAGTTTATCACATTTTTTATTTTTAAAGCATATATTGAGCACAAAGTAAATGAGTATTCACTATACCAAGTTTAATTTTAAGTTCTTTTAAGTTTTAAATTGTACACATAAAAATACACAGAGAAACGCTGTCCCATGTTTTGTTTACTTAGATCTACTCTGCAGACTTTAAGAATCATTTGAAAAGTAGCCATTGAAAAAATCATGAAATGGACTTCTCTTGCTTAGAAGAATAAAGCAACAATCTTATTATGCTCTATATCATTCAGTGTTAGTAACTTCTGGTTGTAGGGTTTCTCTTTTTCTAATACCTACAGTAATTCTTCATTTGTTTTTAGAAATGGAAAAAAATGTGAACGTTTTCTTCGTGAAATTTCACTAAAATGTAAAAGTTCACTAAAACACACAAGAAACAAAGATGTATAAGGAAAGAATTATTTGAGGCCGGGCATGGTGGTGCATGCCTGTAGGTGGCAGCCTAGGAAGCCATGGCCGGGGCCAGGGATCATGGTTCGAGTCCTGTTGTGGGCACATAGCCAGACATAGATAGTCCCCCCCAAAATAGCTGGGTATGGTGGTGCGAGCCCCAACTACCTGGGAAGCTGAGGCTGGGGATTACTTGAGTTTGTGCCCCGGGCAACGTGAGCCTGCATTTCCACAGGCAAAAATAGTGAGACCTAGTCTCAAAAAAAAAAAAAAAAACAGGAAAGAATTATTTGGGGGTTTACTGAGTTGAGACAGGCACATGAAACTTTAGAACACAACCATATTCTAGTGTCTAACTCCAAGGCATGCTGTATATTTCTGGTCTCTTCCTTATTCCTTAGACAGTCATTCTTTTTAGGGTTTCTTAAAGCAGAATATCACTACTTAGACCATGGTGGTGAATGGCACGTGGCTAACAATTGTCGTTTTCTGTTTCTCAATTCCCAAAGTAAATCATGAAAGACATTCTAACTCTGCTCACCAAGTGAGATATTCTATAACCCTTGAGTAGACACATGTTCAGCAGTCCATAAACTTTTCATTTGTCATTATTAACTCCTAAGGTGACAATGCCTCGATCCCTCTATCTGTAAAATGTGAAATTTTGCAAATCAGGACCTTGATTCTTACCCTGAGGAACAATTAAGAAGAAAAAAAAGTAATTATGACCCTCTTGATGTTTGGTAGTTCCAAAGACCTAGTCCTTGTCCTTCATCCTCCACATGATGCCCAATGTTTCAATTGATGTAGACTTTTCTTGGTAACCAGGACCAGTTACAGCTCTGCCAATGGGGCTCCTGGCAGCTTTCTCTTTACTTGTCAACATGATGAGCACTTAATTTGAGTCTCTTTGGACTGACCAGAGAGTCAGTAGCCAGTCCATTTGAGTGACAACATTCATATACTGCCAAAGATGTAAAACCCAGAAACAGAAATAGGAAGGCGGTGAAGGAGTGAGGATGTATGTTTCTCTGTCCCCAAATAAATTGCCTCTGAAATTCACCCCCAGAAGTCTCATCTTTGATATCCTTTCTTGGCTACACCCTTGGAGCCGAATGCCAGACTGTCCACTGCACGCAGCACTGACCAGAAGACAGGGTATTTAGAGGAATGTAGATCTTCTGCCAAGGTCTCTACAAGTTAGGAGCTTGACATATGGTAATATGCTTGGTGAAGAGGAATCAATCACTGGTGTAAATGACAATTGGTTGGGATGGTGACTTTGATTTCAGCATCGCTCAAAGAAAAAGTTAATTCTCCGTCTTTAAGGACTTAGGGCTAGGCTATACTGCAGGTGCTCAGATTAGGGTCCAAGTCCCGAGCCACCCACAGAGTGAGGCAGACAGGTGGGGTCGTTAACCAGAGGGCTCCAACTCTGCAGAGAAGGCAAGCATTTTCCAACCTGCAGCTGACATGACTGTGGTAGCCTTGAGCAGACTGATAAAGCAAACTAATATCACACTAGTGTTGTGATCATTAGGAATCGTGGATAGAAAGGCTTTGTGCTGTGTGTGCCACTGAGCAGCTGCCCTCTGTCATGCTGATATCTCAAGACTCCCTATAGTGGCTCCCAATCTTAATCTTTTCTTTTTCTTCTGAGCTTTTAATATTTTCTCAAAAGTCAATCTTAATCGAACTTCTTAATCAGGCTAGCTTCTCTTCTTTGAAATTACTTCCCTTTGACAGTATCTTAATAGTAACTAAGGCACCCAAGCAGAAAATTAGAAATGCGTAGCCTGCCCATCTCTCAGCCTCTTCCCCCACATACAGAGTGGGCACTGTTGGCTGGAGTCCAAATTTTCAAGAGAAGCAGAGAGATGCCTGCAAGAAAGAAGAAACCATATTCCATCTCCATACTGTTCTAGGAATCCATCTCCTTCACCTCTAACTCCTCCTCCTCCTCTCCTCCTGCTTCCCATTCTTCTTCATCATAAATGCTTACTTAGAGACTAGTAAGCAAGACACCTGTGTAGGTATTAGAAAGAGTAATAGAAAGCAGAGTAATACCGGTTTCTGCTCTAAAGATATATTGAATCTGGTTAGAGAGTTGCTAAGACATCGTTACTAAAGATTCAGGATTAGGAGTCAGATAAATGGAGTTTTATTTCCCAACTATAGGTCCTTGCACATATTACGTATCCTCACAGAACCTTGATGTTACATGGGACTTAATTTCAATATGACCTTTCTTCTATGGTTAGTACATGAAGATTAAAAGACATAGCATAGTGTTTGATACATATGAAACACTTGAAACTAGGGACTGTTTTTATAGAAGCTGGAATAAAACTACAAATTATTTAAATAGCATAAGATAAATATTATACAAGTAAAAAGCTATAAAAATGAAGTGGTTGCAAAGAAATCTGCTTTAAGAAAACACTAAGGAAAATGCACAGCACATAAGTCTTATGACAAAGGTAACCTCTAGAGTCCATAAAATGTAAGGCTAAATAAAATGCCCTAAATATTATTATAGTAAGAGTCAAAAATAAAATGGGTGCTTTATTTCCCTGTTTTTATTGCCAAATCTCAGTGCATTGTTCTGTCACCAAATTTGAGTAAACAGCACATATCCAAGATTAGTGAATGCTGAGAGAGACATTAGAAGCTGTAAAACAGAGATATCGCAGAAAGTGAATGTCCTTGATTCCATGTAGAGAGACCATAAAATAAGCAAGAAAGAGTCAGGTCTTGACCCAGTTAAAAAGTTTGTCCTTTAAACTTGGTATGGAAACTCTGTGCATGATTTTATAAGGTATGGACTCCAAGACACCAGGAGAGTCTTGTCCCAATGAAAACTAATTACTATAGTTTTTAGCTTTAGTCTAAGAACCACTGGCCTCTATTCCAATCAGTGGCTCATCATTTTTCTCTGTTTAGTTTAGGATTGTAACCTTTGTATACTATGTGCTCCTTAACGAAAGATCTGCTTCATATTTTGTCTTCTCTCCATGGAAATGGAAAGCAGCTCAGCAACTTCAAGTCCAAAGCTCTAGTTTTACAAATGCCAAACTTTAGATCATCAACAAATATCTTGATTTATTGAAGGAATATAGATGTGTTTTTAGGGAAAAATAAATCTCTATGAGTGTAAGATGCAACTTTTTTGTTTTGTTCCAAAAGCAGTCTGCTGATAGATGATTTGACATTCGAGATAGATGATCTTATTGCACAAAAATATTTTTGACAATTGGTCCACATATATTTTCTAGGCCATTCTTTAAAAGATAAATTGTTTTATATCTGAATCCTCGTGCTCAATTCACAAGGACTAGAGTGTATGCTGGAATCAAGTTTTCTGCCCAGTAAAGTTTGAATCTAGATCTTAGAATTGAAATAATTGCATCAGATCAATAATCATAATAGTTTTTAAAATTCCTACTCCAATCAGTCCTCATCAGGAACAAGAGCTCAGTAAATAATGCAACAGAAGAAATAGATAAGGAGAACAATTTGAGTAAGAACCCTGGAGACACACATCCCCTGGGTAGAACCAGAAAGACCTGGAGCTGGCTAAGGAACACAGGACTGTGAGACCAACCATGGAGATAACAACTGGTATTATTGTTCCAACACCATCATCCTTGGTGAGGCCAAGGAACCAGAATTGTGGTCTCAGAATTTGGCCTCCAGCCAAAGTGTGGCGCACACTCCTCTGGACAGAGGAAGGATGACCACAGAAATAAGACAAAGGCCTGACAGCTAAGCAGCTGTCCATGAATAAGGAAAACAACCAGAACTACCTTCAGTGGACATATCTCCCAGGGAATATTCTCAAACAACAGTATGGAAGAGATACACAGAATGGAGCAACTGGTACTATCAGATTCCAAACAAGGTTGGAAGGTGGGTGGCTCAATGCAAGCTAAGACTGGAAATATATGAAGCGCAGTCCACTGCGCCCTTGGAACACTGAACCCCACCCAGAATATGAACACTGCTCCAGAGGGAGGGAAAGAAAGAGAGAAAGAGAGAGAGAGAAAGAGTGACAGAGACAGAGACAGAGACAGAGAGGCTGAGAGAGAGAGAGAGAAAGAAAGGAAGAAAGGGAGGAAGGAAGAAAGAAAGGGAGGAAGGAAGAAAGAAAGGGAGGAAGAAAGGAGGAAGAAAGAAAGAAAGAAAGGAAGGAAGGAAAGAAGAAAGGAAGAAAGAAAGGGAGGAAGAAAGAGACTTATGGGCTAAATGGACTAACAAATGGTAAAGAGAAAAGAGAGGGAGTGAGCAGAGTGGGGGGGTTTGGGGGGGGACATTCCCAAGGGGACCAATAACTATGTGGGGAGGAACAAATGTGTATGATGCTAAAAGTAAATAACCAATAAAAAAATAAAAAAATAGTTTTTAAAATGATTGTACTTTATACTTTATTAGCCTCTATACTTTATTGTACTTCATTGTCTACTGTTTCTTCATCAAGAGACACTTAGCCTCTGCTGGTTTTTATATTTAGCATCTGCTATATTCTATGTGTAGCAACTAGTATTATAAATAAGTAATAACTATCACATGTTAGAAGTTCCTACATCCTAGATGTTCTTTTGGATTTCTTATTTCTACTCTTTGGATTCTGACCACAGCTTTCCCACAAAGCTGCTATTACTGTATATTGCAAATGGTGAAACTGGGAATTAAAAAGGTGAAGTATCGACCCACAACCTGCACATAACAGAGCTGATTTTCATGTTGAAGTTTGTGAGATTCTAGGATGTTTTGCTCTGTGTAGCTGCCTTCCAGGAGTTCTTGATACAGAGTGAGCATCCATAAAAAGCAGCGTGAGACATTCTGATAGGCACTAAATAGAACTATGTAAAATATATGTGACTGGTTTATCCCCATGTGCCATGTGCGTTCCTCTCCAAGTTCTCATGACTGCATCTTCTGTGGTAGATTCTCCTCAGCGACAATATCTTCTCTCTCAATCTTTCCCATTTTTGATGGAAGAAAGTGGAGTTTCTGCAAGCTGAGGCAAAGGAGATGATCCACAACGGCCATTCACAGATACCTGAATCCACAGAGAAACTTCTTCACTGACAGTGACTGGGGGTGAGACCCCCTAAATCTGACGCCAGAACCATAAGGTAAAACAGCAAAACAACAGAGATGGGATTGGAGAAGTCAGCCTCCAATGAGAGAGCATGGACACACCACAAATAAATATAGACTGGCTGCCCAATGCAAACTTAAGACTGAAAACCTACCATCAAGGCTCACCTGGTTCCAAGAACACAGTCTCTCACCCAATGAAAGAACACTACCACAGGAAAGAAAGGGATTAATGGATTTAACTCAGATTAGCAAACAACAAAGAGTGGGTGTGAGAGAATGGAGGGGTCAACTTGGGGGGGGTAGGTATCTCAAAAACCATTTACTGAGATTGTGATTTAAAGAATAAAAATAAATAAAATTATATATATATATATATATATAGAGAGAGAGAGAGAGAGAGAGAGAGAAAATAGAGTTTAGAGTAGGTTGAGCTGACTTAATGAAAGTCACCAGAGTGATCACTGAATTAAGATTAAAGCCTAGGGCTGAGTGTCTGATGATTCCTGAGGTGTTCAAACTCTGTTGGGTGCTCCAGATGGTGAGAGAGGTTTGCTTATCTCTCTTGGGGGCATCCTGGATGTAACAGTAGCCCTCACAGGAAGACCTGCAGGATAGAAATCTACCAAGTTAGTTAGAAGATCTCTGATCCAATCATAGAGATGTACATACAAAGACAGCCAGGAGAGACAAGCAGAGCTAATGGGGGAAGAACAAGTCATATTCGCTGGCAGTTGATATCCAGGGGCTGTAAGATGAACTTTGATTTCCCATGACATTATAAATAATGCACTGACATAATTCAAAACAGCAAGTAAATAATGTTGACTCTATAGAAGCTAGATAAGATCTCATAGGAGTGATGTCTGATGTGTAAGAATTGTACAGAATGGATGAGTGGGAAATGGAGTGGGGAGAACATCCCATGGCAGGAATAGCATTAGAAAAGAAATGAAGGCTGGGCATGGTGGCACGTGCTATTAATTGCAGCCTACGAAGTGTGAGGCCGAGGCTAGGAATCACTTGAGTCCATGGGTTCAAGACCCGCCTGGGGGTTTGAGACCTGAGTGGGGCAACATTGTGAGACCTAGTCTCAAAAAATAGCTGGGCTTGGAGGTGCGCACCTGTAATCCCAGCTACCTGGGAGATTGAGGCTGGGGATCACTTCAATTTGTGGTACCACAGGCAACATGAACTTGCAGTTCCCCGGGCAACAAAGTGAGACCTAGTCTCAAAAAAAAAAAAAAAAAAAAAAAAAAAAAAAAAAAAAAAAAAAAAAAAAAAAAAAA
>PVHY01008921.1:0-58989 GCA_004024945.1 Uropsilus gracilis
GAGGGAGGGAGGGAGGGAGAGAGAGAGGGAGAGGGAGAGAAAGAGAGGGAGAGAGAGACACAGAGAGAGAGAGAGAGAGAGAGAGAGAACCCTGGGTGTGAGAGTGAAACTCAACTGCTTATTTAAAATCACCTAGTGAATGTCAATCTAATTTTCACTGCTTCTATTTCAAGTTCCTTCCTTCTCCCTCCCTTTCACCTTCCCTCCCTCCCTTCCTTCAGTCCTTTTCATGCCTACCTTCCTCTTTCCCTTCCTCCCTTTTTCCCCAAGTCACAAAGCCAGTGTCTCCCCACAAACTCCCCATACAGGAGCGCTGATCCGGCCAGAGCCCAGAACCCCCAGCCCAGTCAGGAGTGAATGGTTTCCTCAGTCAGCAATCGCACTGGTGCTGGGGTGGGTGGTCACAGCACTGGCACAAGGTCACTCCCCGACATTCTGGGCGTGTAGCCCTGTGACTCTGGAAAGAGGAAACCACAGGAGCCTGCCAGCTCTGTCTGCTGATTGTGAGGTATCTGGGACCAGGGGCCCCGGTGCCCTGCTCCACAGCAGAGCTGACCTGGGTCCCAACCTGATCACACTCAGCAGTCCTCTCCCAAGGCCTCAGGAAAGCTGCCTTACCTGTCACTCCCACTCTGGAACTTTGCTTCTTGCTCCCTGGAACAAGGACAGACCCCCCCCCACCTTCAGTGGGGACCCCAGGTTAAACCTGGGTTAGAACTGAAGCTCTCTATTTAATAGCTGAGCAGCCTTGCGGTAATTCCCTTCATCCTTCTTTTAGGAATTTCTTTTAGCAAAATAGGACTATAGGTATCTACCTTCCTGGCACTAGGTAGGTGCGGAAAAAAATGTTGCATGAATGAGTGAGTGAATAAATGAATGGCTATACGAATGGGTAAGTGACTTCTGGCTATCTGCGCCCTACCCTGCACCCACCCTGCCTGGCACACAGGCCCTCTGGAGAGTCTAGCTCAGCATAGTCCACACTGCATGATTCTCGGAAGACTCGCTTCTGTGACAGCCAAGCGCACTTCCTGCTCTGTGGCCTTGACCGAAGCTCCTCTATTTCCCTATCAGTCAAGTACAAACGCTAACCCCTGCCTTGTCTTCCTTGCCAAATTCTGCCAAAGCCCAGATGGGAGCAGAGATGAAAGTGCATTGTGACCTGGAAGGAACTGGCCACAAGCTAAGGCTTCTCCACACATGGGCTGCTCACACCTCTGAGCCAAGGTGAGAGTCCAGAGGCCCGGAGGTGCCAGGACGAGGCGACGTGCCTTCTGGCTGGCTGCCAGGCACGACATTCTCCTGCCAGTATCGTCATTCCTTTGCATGTAGGTATTTTGTCTGTGCACGGGAGGCCCTTGCTCTGTTGAGAGAGAACTAAAGGGAAGAGTCAGCAGAAAAGCTGCAGAGATCAGCACGTGTGCTGGCGCCATCAGCAAGTCCAGGGTCCTGTGTGCTGGACAGAACGGAAAAGTTCAGCCCGAATCGGGGAAAACAGGAAAGTGGATGTTGACGGCTGCTCTGGAATGAGCTCTTCTGAGGCCCCTGTCTCCTAGAGACCACTCAGGGATTCGCCCCTGGCTGTCCCTGAGGGGTGCTGGTCAGTGGGGAGCACTGTGTAAAGCATCACAGGAAGAACCCCCTTTTTCATCCTCCTTACAGCAGCACCTGAAAAGGCACCTTCTCTCTGTCTGGGGCATCCACCTTCCTGTCTTATTCAGGCTTAATGGCCACATAGCACCGCAGGTTTCCTGAGTTACTCAGGCTGCGAGCCCATCTTCCCGGGATGACCTGTCCCACTGTCGCCCCCCCCCCCCCCACAGCACACTCTGCCTCCAGTGTCCGAGAAAGGATGAATGCACTGAGAGCCAGTGGCGTGCCAGACCCTCTCACCCCCAGAGCAGTTCAACTAAGTGGGCCCCATGATGGCTCCCATTCAGCAGATGAGGACACAGCCATCATGACATGCGGAAAGCAGAGGCGAGCTCTGAACCGAGGTGTGTGACCCTAGCTGACCACCCGCTGCCACAGGACGTCCGGGAACAGTGGAGAACTCCTTGCCACTCTGACCCAGATGGCCGGGTGGCCCCACATGACAACTGAGTCCTTGAACTGCCACTCAAGAACCGAAGCTTACATTTTATTTAATGTTCACTTATTTAAGATTAACAAGTCACACATGGTGGCAAGGGTCCCCTATCTGACTGGCTCTAACCCACTCGCCCACACTCAGAGTGACAGGTGTCACTCCCAGTTTTGACCGAGCTCTGAGGAGACGGTGCTCAGGTTCTCGCTGCAGCTCACCCATCTGCGCTGACTAAATACTTCGAGAATGGACTCGACTTGCCTAGCGAGCCACTGATGACTCAAGGCTCAGTCACCCAGCTGCTGCGTGACCTGGAAAATTCCTGCTACTGCAAGCGCCCCGGGGACCTGGCCTGACAACATGTTCAGCTCTTTCCACCCAGCGACACCCGCCCACGAACGAGGCCTTACCTGTGCGGCGAGTCAGGATCGAAGCAGGTCTTGGTGACGTCCGTGATGTCCGGGTCGCAGCACTCCCCGCCATCGAAGTTGAAGCGCTCATAGTTGCAGTCCATGTCGCACTGCCCGTTCTGCTGCTTCCGGGTGAAGGCAGGATGGCGTAGGTGGCGGCAGTCGCCGCCGTCGTGGCCGGTCAGTGTGTGGTTGCACTCGGGGTCGCAGTTCTCATCCCCGATCTTGCTGATGTCACAGTTGGCCAGGATGAGGCGGCGGCGCAGCGAGGAGTTGCTCACCTCCAGCACTTCCAGCTCCCAGGAGATGTTGTAGTGCTTGAAGGCCTCGGCCAGCTGCCGGTGCTGGAAGTCGATCTGCTGGCGGCTGACGGTGGGCTGATCGCGGCCGTCCTCGTGCAGGTTGACCACGCGGTAACGCACCACTTTGGGTCGGCGGAAGCGCGGCAGCTGGTTGTAGCTGGCGATGACCTCAGGGTTGTCACACAGCGTTTGCCCGCACAGCGGAGGCTCCAGATTCGTGTCCAGGAGGAAGCCGTGGGCACCGCTGAGGTCCACCTTGGGGGTGATGCCATCCTTCATGGGAGACCAGGAGCGTTTCAGGTTGTCCCAGTTCTCCTGCAGGAGGAGCTGAGGTAGAGGAGGGTGGAAGCCATGGGTGCCCATGTCCAGCAGGACTTCCCGCTGCGTCCTGGCCACCTTCCACAGACTGAAGCGCTCGATGTAGCCGCGGTAGTTGTGGTTCAGGGCGCTGCCCCCCAACATGAGCACTTTGCACTTCTGGGTGAGTGGGCTGAACAGGCTGCCCACCTGCTCCCCAGACGTTGCCACCTGGGCACCATTCACATAGAGCTTCATCAGACGCCCATCGTAGGTGGCAGCTAGGTGGACCCACTGGCCTGGGAGGTAGCTGCGATGGGCATTGATGGTGGTTACTTGCCGGGCCCGGTCTGTCTTCAAGGAGAAAAAGTAGCGTGGGTCTCTGTTGCCTTGGTCACTGACGGTGTGAATGCCCACGACCCATCCTCGGTCACGCGAGGTATAAGAACATTTGTCATACAGCCCTATGTGGCCCCAAAAGAGAAAGAGGAATAAATAAAGGATGGAAGCCGGGAGTTATTTCACTCTGACAAAATTTCCACCAGCACGGGTTGGACTGCTGGCATTCACTGTGCTCAGTGGGGACCTAATGATGTCTCTGGGACCACCCCAAGGGCTAAGGGCAAGACATGGTTCATGGCACTGAAAGGACACTGAGTTGGGGTGAGGGGGGCTCTCACCACCACTGTCACCCCAGTAGCTGGTCTTCCATTGGTTTTGAATACAGAGCACCCAAAATGATTGTTTGTAGAGTGAACACTTGAGCTACAGAAAACCAAGACATGGGCCAAAATAATAATCAAAATCTACAGACTTTTGGTGTTTGTAAGCTCTTGGCAGGAGCAGAGGAACTTCTAATTAAGAGAGTAGTTTAAGAGTAGGTCAATGTAAGAGGCGAGAGAGGAAACAAAGGAGATGATACCATACACAAAATTTTGGTTTGGAAGGGTAGTCCTCATCAGAGCCAGCTTAGCTCTCAGAATGCGTTGGTGGTAAGCAACCACCGAATGACCAGTAATGGTGGCTGTTGAGGACACAAGTGGGGGGTCAAAGACTGCAAAGCCAGTGTTTCTATCTCCAACAAGGGTCCTGGTCAACCCTGACACTTATCCCCCCAGAAAGGCAGACCCACTTAATAACTGAGCATAACTGAGCAGGGGATGTTCTCACACATCACCACTCCCTGATAGGTGAAGAAGCTGAGACCCAGATCCAAGAAGGTGTTTGTCAAAATCATTCACAAATTTTCTGAGATCCAAATCAGCTCTTTTCTGTAACACTAATGCCATTTTTTTTTTCAAATGAACATCCTCAATGTTAAAAGATGTTGGAGACTCCTACATGATAGCAAATAATAGATCAAATGGATTGAATCTCTATAGCAGGTCAGGTTTGATCACCAAAGTCAGTTGAGGCATTAATTTATTCAAGCCATGGAACACCCCCAAAGTGGTGATACTAAGTTTCTCATTGAACAGGAAGAGAAAATAGAGATGAAAGGCAGGAAAGAGAGGGGGCTTAGTATCAGGTGTTTGGTATCTGGACCCCGGAGCCATCAGCCCCAAGAGCCAACTCTCTTGTGCACTAAATCTAAAACCTCCCTCTCTCTCACCAGTCGCATGAGAAGCCTGAATCACACCATCAGCCTGGGTTGGGGGTGCCACTAAGCTTTAGTTGGGTGTTTGGGAAAGTTCCAAGCCAGACTCTGGGAACCCCGGTAAGTCACTTAACAGATTCTCTCTGGATCTAATTATCTTTATACTCACCAAGCCCATTTCCCAGCCTTTCTGGAATATACCCAGTGTCCTTGGCACAGACAAAGCCTGTTGGATGGGAAAGAGGACTTTCTAATTAAGAGTGTATTTTCAGTGTTTGATGATGTATGAGGCCAGGTGGGAGGAGAAAGAGAAAGATAGGAGAATGAATAAAAGATGCTCATTTAGAAGGACAGCTAGCCCCTACTTTCAGCTGGAGAATTGTCGCGGTCACCATAACTTTGTGTATCTGCCATCAATGCTCATCAAAATGAGCATGGGAGCTTTGAACTGAATGAATAAAGGAGGCCCACACAGTTTTTCCTCTTTTATGGCCACTGGGGTCTTAGAATTTGTGTGAATCAGTCAACAGCTGACATGGCTGGCAGTTTTGGCCGGACATCTAAGTTTGCCTATACCTCTTCCCTACTTCGTGCCCAATGGCCCTTCAAATAAAGGAAGAACTGCCTCCACAGTCAACCTGCTCTCTTGGTCCAGGTAATCTCAGCTGAGCATTCAAGCCTCCATTGGAGCTTGGTTCTCCATCCTGTATGAGAAGGAGTTGGAAGAGTGTCCCCAGGGCATGAGCAGTCCAAGTCTGCTTTTCTGTGAGTCCATGTTTCTTAATGGTGAACACAGAAAACACCTCCGTCAAGAAGCTCTCCCTGATAGCCCTTTAAAGAGTGGTCATGTTCCCCTGTGAGCACATTTTACTTTTCAGAAACTGGGCACTAGCTTTCATCTGTATCATTCTATAAGCAGACTACCATATCTAAAGGACAGAAGGTATACTAGCTTTAGCCTACAGCACTGTCCAAATAGGGGCTCCATTTTTAAAGGATCCAGGAGTGATGTCAAGGAAGAAAACCAGGAAGCAACTGGAAAGAAAAGAGCTGAGAGAGAAGACTCTGAAGGCATCTTGCCTCATGTACTGCGTTGATAAAGTGGAGGATTCAAAAAAGCACAAGTTAACTTCAAACCCACTGGCAAACCCCACTCAGAAATCATAAATCACTGTTGGCTTAGATGCTGGTAGGACACTGAAAAAGAAGCTATCCCAAAGCCAGACCTGTGACTCCCAATTTGGAAGCAGGTGCCCCACATCTCTGTTGCCACTAGCAGTGGGAATCAATGAGAGCAGAGGTTTTGGGAGTCCCCACTCTGGCACCCCCCTAGTCTACCTCTCAGTTCACTTTCTCTTCCTCTTCTGGGCCAACCCCCTCTGGCTTAAACAGAAAAAAATCATCTAATGAGAAAATTAACATCTGAAACAGTATCCTTTACCCTTCTCTCTCTTTCCCTCCTCTCCCTGCAGGTTTTTATTTTGCTAGCGGCTCTCTGAGTCCCTGGTTTTCCTGTTGCCTTTGGAAGGCAGCTAGGAGGGCTAGCAAGGTAAAATGTTTACACATCTGTAGGGTGCCTTCAGTTCAGAATCATCCCGGGGCTGGGGGCCCAGGCTTACGCCACCTCTGTTCCCAGTGCAGAAAGAAGAGGGAACCAGTGAGAAGAGTCAGACTGCCACACAGAGCAGAGGACTAAAGAGGTGGCTAAGCCCCAGGAGGCAGAGAGGAATGGCAAAGAGAAGGCTTTCAGTGGAACCAAGAGGAAACATATTAAGGGATATGAGAACCTTGAAGTAGTGGCTTCAGAAGTTCAGAAGGAAATATTTACCTGCAGTGTTAGTGGTCAAAAGAAATCACTGAAATTCAGTAGGGCAGGTGGGGGAGGGGGTGGGGGTGGAAGGGTATAGTGGTGATGCTGATTTCTTCTGTATGAAAATGCCTTGATCAAAAGCAATCGTAGTCATCGATCAGGGTAGCAAAAAGCAGGCACTGCTAAGTCACCAGCCTGGAACTAGAGATCTGGGATTGACTTGCTAGATGACCTTGTCTGGGGCAAGAAACACTACCCCTAATGCTGTCTAACTTCATGTCCCTGTTCCACAACAGGAAGGGTTCTGATGAAATGGTTCTCCACTACACTTTTAGAGCGCCTGTGTACACTGTTAGACTGGTTCCTTGTCAGGAGAAGGCGCTCAAAGGTACGTGTTGGTTTGAATGACTGCCTCCCGTTATTCCCAGTTCCCGGATGCCAGCTCCCCTCTCCTGTGTGTGCATCCATATTGGACACAAATGGGTCCTCCCACCACCATATGCAGTTGGACCCAGAGGAGGTATCTCCAAGTGGCAAGATGGAAGGCCAGCCATGAGCTTGCCTCCAATCCACACCTACTTGGCACAAGCTTGTCAAGTAGGCACCTGGAAGGAGGCAGAGAAAGTGCAGAGAGCCCATCCCAGGTCAGCTGGAGAGGCTGAGTTCCAGAAAGGGGAAGGGGCTTGCCATAGGATGCATGGGTGACTGCCGGTCACTCAGACCCTGCTCAGGGCCTTATAAAGGTGTCCAAACCTCTTGTGATGAGGCTTGCTATGTGAAGCACTTCATGCACCCCAACTGAAACCTGATCTTAATTAATTTTCACCAAGGAGCCTTCTTATGCTGTTGGTGGGAACGCAGACTCCTCCATGGAAAGCAGTGTGACTGCTCCTCAAAACACTCAAAACGCATCTGTGAGACAGCCCAGCAATATCACACCTAGCCAAAGAACACAAATACACTAATTTGAAAGGAAACCTTCACTCCTCTGTTTATAGCCGCACTGCTCAAAACAGCCAAGACATAGAAATAACCTAAGTGCCTACCATCCCACACACTTGTAGGTGCCCCACAGAGTATGTCATTGAAAGTATGAATGACTGCTGTGTTCCTCAGAATAGTACATTACTCTTTATTCAGAACCTGCTAACTACCGTGTGCTCTGTAGCAATTCTCTCACTTAAGCCTCACAATACAACTAGCAGCACTGATGATTCTTCAGAGAAAATGAAGACTAAGAGGGTAGCTTATCCAAGGCAAAGAGCTAAGAGTGCAAGCCTGCAATTCTAAACCAGGGTCCTAATCATATCCTCGTAGTCAGTACCCATATTAACCCATCACCTTATTGTGAGTTGTTGAAGTTGCTGAAACATGGTGCCCGCCAGAAGTATCTCTTTGTCTCACTCAAGCAAGTTGAAGGGAATGGATCAGGTAAACCAGGAGGCTGATTTTGACATCATTCTTTCTCATGGACCTGAAACAACTTGATTAAGAATCCTTGGATTTTTACCCCAGGGGCTTAATCTGTTCCACTTGGCTCAGCCCATTCACCGGATCCCACAATCTGTCTGGACCTAGGCTCAGAAGGCCTTTCTCATAAGGCTGGCCTTTCAGAACGGAGACTGTCATATTCCAATGCTCTGTCTATGGATTTCTCATTCGGATTTGGTAAAACTTCCAGAGTCTGGGCTACGATGGACCTTTTCTTCAATGTTTCTGGCTCATTCTTGGCTTTCTCTGATCTCTCTTTCCTGTTTTGATAAAATTCTGTCTCTCCCTAAATTTATATGTGGAAGCCCCAAGCCCTATTGGCTCAGAATGCGACCACTTTTGGAGACAGAGTCTCTACAGAGGTAAGCTCAAGTGGGGTTCTGGGATGGCCTATGACCCAACATGGTTGACTGAATCATGGAAATTAGGACATCGGTGCAAACTGAGGGAAGACCACATGAAGATGCAGGGACAAGATGGCCAACTATAAATCAAGGAGAGATGCTGCAGAAGAAATCTCTAGAACTGTGAGAAAATCAGTGTCTCTTGTTGGAGTCACCCAGTCTGGGGTGCTTTGTTGTGGTAGCAAACCATAATATCATCTTTCAACAAGATTTCCACATTCTCCCATCAAAATGTTCCTGAAATCTGCCACATTCCTGAAATGTTCCACATCTGCTACTGCCTAGTGCCTAATTCATCCTCTGCTTATGATACATTGCCTCAATCTACTCAGCCCCTCATCTAAGCAGAGCAAAGTATATTAGCAGGGCACAATCACTAGTGTGTGCCTACCAGAAACGGGTACAGTATGGTAGAGCATGTTTCTACGTTTCCGTACCAGTGTGCATTTCTGAAGTGGTCTATTGGTCTGTGTCAGAATCCCCACCAATCTGGTATTGTGGATGAGAAAATTGAGATTCAGAGAGGTGAGGTCACTTGTCCAAAGTCACAAAGAACCAAGGGGTAGGAAAGACTACAGTTTAAGATTTCTGACTTCAAGTTCAGCTCCCGACAGATGAAAGGTACCCAACAATGTTCTAGTCTGTCTTTACCCTTCCCAAACTCCTCCTTCCCTTTCTCTCTCCCTTTTGCTCTCTCTTTCTCATTTCTCTTTCTGTGTGTGTCTCCTAGGATATTTTCCTGGGATGGTTGAGTTCAATGCAAAATCATCTTTGATAACCTTTGACTTAGTTTCATTACTGTCAAAAGAGGATAATGAGCAAAGGATGACAATTTTTATAACATTTGCATTATTATTTTTTCTCTCATTGGGAGATTGCACAGGGAAGGAGAGAAAATTCCACGTAGGTCATTTCGCCCGTGACCAAAAACAGTACTTTCTAGCAAATAATGATAAAACAACAAACAATTGCTAAAAGCCTGCACATGACAGTCTCTGCTAAGTGCAGACACCCCAGAGGTGAAAGCATTGAAGAGACCTAAAGCCAGTGCTCCCCTCCAGGATGCTTTCCTTTGGGGCAGTAGCTCTTAGCTCACAGCTAAAGTCCCTGCCTCCTAACTTAGGCCTACTGTGCTGTGCATCAATGGGAAATCGGTTCCCCTCTCTGGGCTTCTTTATTTTACTGTTTTATGAAAGGCAGTCATCCCAGGTGGCCCTACACATCTCACACTCCCCAGGATCCTGAGATCCTGGTCCGCCTGACACCCCTGTCTGGATTCTCACTGTTGGAGATGTGAGATGGTAGAAGAGCAGGTAGAAAAGTAAGGCAGTTTCAGGTCTACAGGTTAAGGACATCTTCCAGGGGCAGGACCTCTTCCAGGGGAATACAAGCAGAGGTGAGAGACGGCAGGGATAAAAGGGGGAATTTAGGTCAACAATTGGGTTTCTTTCAGGATGTTAAAAAAATTAAAAGCTAAAGGTTGGAGCTGATCTTTTTGTTTTGTTTTGTTTTATTTTGTTTTCCCTTCCATGATCTAATGTCTGTTATCAAAGCCACAGAGGACTGCTTGAGAGAGCAATCCTATGGAAAGCTTTTATCTGTCCAGAGGAGAGTGATTAAAACAGACAGATATGGGTTAAGTATACCATGCTCCCTGTACTTGGTTCAGTGTGGGGGGAGGAGGGGCAGGACGACAAAAATGACCTTGCAGGACTCAGTAGCAGGACCTTGCAGGACCAGGTACCAGGAGGAAGTCTGGCATGTCACTGGGGTGGGTTCCTAAGAGATCGCCCC
Organism: Uropsilus gracilis; assembly: GCA_004024945.1. Lineage (NCBI taxonomy): Eukaryota > Metazoa > Chordata > Mammalia > Eulipotyphla > Talpidae > Uropsilus > Uropsilus gracilis. The sequence goes on from PVHY01008921.1 coordinate 10,192, forward strand.
CTGGCATCCTCCCCTGCTGGGCCCACTTTGGCACACAGAATTATGCTTGGCTTCCATAAAATGGTTTGAGATAAATCACACCTGACTGGAGTCTTGTGCCAAATTACATTGAGTCCTAGAGCTCTCTATGTCCTAGTGTGAGAGAGGCCGAAGCATTCAGAGAGACCCTCGGGAGGTATTCACCAGGTCAAGAGAAGCTGGGCATTTCTCATAGGTTGGCCATGCAATGGGGACCAGGTTTCCTTTGCAGGACTGCTTAGGACTGTGAGAAGAGCATCCAGGTGGCAACTGTCTGCCTTCTGACTATTTAATTTTCTCTGCTGGGAACCATTACCTGAAAGCCCTCTGAACACATGAGTCTATTTCCATTTCTTTTGGCTATTGGATGTGCAGCCTTGATGAGTCCATTCACTTCTGTGAGCCTCTACTTTCCCAAGTGGTCTCCTGGGATGAAAAAGTATTATTCTGTATACTCCACAGACTGATGCTGAGAAAGGAGCTAGATGCGTATTTCCTTGTAAACCTTCTGAGGTTATCCAGATTTAAGGGCACGTTGACAAGAACATGCAATGGATTCTGAAGATCCATAAGCTTCATGAAAACCCCGATGATATATATGGTGCCTTTAGGGTAGCAAAGTGCTCTTGGGGACTCATGGTGCTTTTGTCTTTCCCTCTGGCTCTTAGCTGTTCAGTCTGCCCCTTCAGCCTGCCTCTTTTGCTCCTAGGTAAGCAGGCCATGTGTGCACAGAAAGTTTAGGTTCTTATAAACAAACAGAAAAAAAATCTGCAGTCAGATGTTGGGCTGTTTTACTAACCACATGACTGGGGAAAATCTCCCTAAGTGTTAGTCTTCACATCTGTAAAATGGAGTGATACAATCTACCTCTGTTGGTTGTAGGAAGAACTAATAAGATAATGGGTGCAGCAGGACTTGGCACAAAGTCTTTGGCAATGTTACAGGTGTTCAGCAAGTGTACTTGAGAAGTCTGATCTGCTGGAAGCCCAGCTCTGCCCTTGTTAGTCTGTAGCCTTAGGCAAACTCCTTTCTCCAATTGATAATAGTACTTAAGTGCCATTTTGAGAATTTAATGAGCGAATACAAACATTCATTTGCATAAACAGGATAAAAGTTAGCTATGCTTTTTATTGATATGAATAATAAATATCAATTCCTTTTGCACAGAAGTGGGACCAGTGGTATATTTTCCCTTCTTTTGCGTTGTTAAATTTGATTTTTCCCAATCCTTTCCTCTAAAATAGAGATATGTTTGTTTCTTTTTCACATATTGGCTATAAAATTGATGTATGTCAACTTCAAAAAAGGAAGGCAGGAGATGGAGAAGTATTACAAAGAGAAAGAGGAGGAAGAAGAGGAAGAGAAAGAGAAGAGAAAAAGGAAGAGGTAGACTCATGCATTTTCATTTTGTCCATTCTTGGAGGTTGCCTTAGTACAAACAAGAACCCATTTGACTGAGGGGTGCTAACTTGGTACTGCATGACAAATGCGGTTTTACTCAGGGTTGTTCTAATGGTTTGAGAACTCAAGTTTTCCCTGCTGCTCACTCAACAGACCTCAGCGAGAACAACCTTTGCCCAGAAAACTGGGAAGCACCAGTACATCCTGAAGAAAGATTTGTCCTTCTAGAAAGTGGGAGGCTGGCCAAAGTGGTCACTGGGTTCGGTTGTGTGAAGTATCACAAGAAGTAGCAAAGAGGTCAGAAAACACAGCTTCACTACGTGCTGGGATGACTCTGCTGTCTGACCCAAGGCAAGGGACACCCTCTCTGGTCTCAGTTTTTTATCTGTGGAAGAATATGATGGTGGAAGAAGTTCTCGGGGCTTTCTTGAAATGCAGAAGACAGACTTCTAACTTGAGGCTGATAAAACATGAACTTTTGCCCTGATTTTCCAACTAAGGTTCTACTGATTTGGGGGAAATTCTTTCCTCCAGGCTTGCATCATGGAAAGTCCTGGCCACTTTTCCCTTCCACCACAAGGGCACAAAATTTTAATTGATGATTGTGTTGGTGTAAAGACCAATATAATTATGAGACTGGATTCATTATTACTTATTAATTATTATTATATTAACTTTTCCCTCCTGCTTTTAAAAGTAATTAAGTCATTTTTATGGGCCCCTAAAATTGCTGTGGACTTCTGGCACTCTGATTGCACCTGATGATCCATCCCTGAACCTCAGATTCTCATCTACAAAATAACATTGGGATGGGGGCCTGGAGTACCTGTAGCCAATCCAAGGAGCAGGGTGGAACAGGAAGGTTCCCACATGGGCAAGCCAAATGATGTAGATTTCATAACTGATGCAGGCCCACAACAAGTTATATAAAATGCGCCCCAGACAGTGTGGGTTGAATACTGGAAACAAAAGCTCCTCTCTCAGATGAGCCTGCCATCACCTCATCTTGGCTCACACAGCCAGGGGTAAGCCTCTCAGGGAGGGAGATAGAGAGGGAGATAAAGAAGGGACCCAGAGACCCCGTCAGGGGGGCAAATCCCAGCTCCACCACTGAAAGTGTATCTATGGTGGCTGGTAGAGGGATGGGGGTAGGGGTGTTTTCTGAGTGTCTCTTGTTGAGCAGAGACACTTTGGATACCTGAACGCAGGTATCCCTCACACTAAACCAAACAGGGAGGTATTATTACTCTCCCCATTTTAGGAAGACTGAGATACAAAGAAATACAAATAAATTTTCCCAAGCCTGAAACTCACAGTCCTTAACTCCTAAGATATACCTTCTATTCAGGGGATAACTGATGTACGAGGGTGAAGGGAAGTTTTAAATTATAAATGAATGAGTAAATGAAACACAGGAGAGTAAGTTCCAGCAGAACAAGTTAACCTTGCTCAGAGGAAAGAACATTAGATCTGGCTAAGGCTCAGGAAAGGTGCAGGGAAAGTTTTTGAGATGAGAGGACTAAGAACTGAGCTATGCATGAGAAGCATAATTTAGGTGGAAGAAGACTCAAGAAAGATCTCGAAATAGATGACAGAGCATTTACAAGGTGACTAGAGATGGGGAGATGCTGGGGTGAAACCCAGTAATAGAGAGGATTGGAGTCATAAATGCTGTGGCTGAATTGCAGAAGACAAGACGTAAGATCTGAAATGGTTCCACAGACAAAGGGAACTCTGGTGGTTTCTGAGGTGACACATCTTTGGGGAGTGGGGATTATCAGCTTGGGACTTCAATGGTGCTCTTACTGATAGGGTCCCAGAACTGAAAGAGTTAGAGATGAAGTCCCAAGACTCCTGGCAGTGCTTCAGGAGTCATTTGTCCTTCAGACTTACAGAGGGTGGAGTGTGAGGGAAATTTTGAAGAGGCTTTGCAGAAATTAGTTTTCTATTGTTTCAGTATTTGCTATAAAACCATGAATTATGATTCAATTCAAAGGTACTCCCTGAGGTTCCAGAAAAGATATTTCTCAATCTTCCACTAGGTAGAAGATGGTCTAGAACAGTCTTGGGCATGATCCCTAGTTGACTTTTACCAGATATTATCTGTCTGGGATTTGGTTTCCCCATATAATCAACTGGAAGAGGGCAGAGGGTTGATCTCTGTGTTTATTTCCAGCTCGAATAGTCTACCACATAATCTCTTGAAGACCTAGGATTGTATCTCCTTTGACTTGAGACTCCGGGTGCTTAGGTTGCAACCTGACAGATGGCTGACTCAAAGGACAATTAGTGAATACATGAAATAAATTGTGCCCTTAACTCAAGACTCTTGTGGAATCTTTAGGGGATTTTAAATGGAAAGTTTTCATTTTCTAAACAAAGGCATAAAAGCAAGTAGCTCAGTTGTTGAGACATGCTAGTATTTCCTCTTTGGCTATAGGAGACATTAAGAAACTGAAAGATTTGGGAACAGAGAAGACTGTTGAGAAAAGTGCCATGGACACTTCAAGGTCAATGGGGAAATCAAATGTGAGAAATTGTAGAGGTAGGAATACATATTCTAGGAACACCGTATAGTTCTCTTGAATAAAAAAAATCTATGTCAAGTCAGTGGTTCTCAAAGTAGTGAGATTGCCCGTATTTAGTAACTTCTCTTTAGTAACACCTTTTATCATTATAACTAGAAAGGAGGGACAGTTCCTATACCCAGGGGTCAAGACATGGATGCTGCTAAATACCCTACAATGCCCAGGACAAAGTCTCATGGCAAAAGGGTTACTCATTTCAAAGGCCAGTGGTCCTGTGTTTGAGAAATCTGATATGAGGAACTTGGGAAAATTTTGTTACAAAATCATGTTTGGAGAAGAAGTTGAAGGTGAAGATAAATTATTTAGACTCAGTCTAGAGAGGTTTATTTGTGTAGAAGCACCTAGAACATCAGCCTGCGGGACTGAGCCTACAGTTTACTTACTGGTATGACCTTGAACTATAGTCACTTAACCTTCTTGTACCCCAGTTCTCTCATCTGGAAACCTAGGCATATAATAGTATCTACTTCAGAAGGTCACTGTGAGGATTAGAGTTAATGCATGCAATATTACTTGAAACATGTTATGTACTAAATCTATGACTTATTGGCATTGCAACATGTTGGTAAGAGTAGACACAAGTTCAAGGGCAAAAGAGCCTCCTCTGACAATCTAGAAAAATGACTGAGAGCTGGACGATCATCATGTGACTACTGTAACCACCCAATTCGTAAACTTTCCTCAATTTTCAAGGTGACACCAGCCTGTGTGTGTTTGGGTCTGTCTTGCTGTTTGCCAGCAACTCTGTGTCTGGACTCTATTTCCCAGAGAGCCACAAGGTTGAAGCCAGCATCCTCTGCTTCTCCCATCCAGACTCCACATGGTTTTAATGAATGAATAGCAATAGACAGAGAAAGCCAGACACGAAGACAGAGGGAAAGATGGAACGGCAGGAAGCCTTCCACGAAAGCTGTGGTCAGTGATACACACTAGTCACCGGGATCTCAGAGACAGAGTTGGGGGCATGTTTTCAGAGGTTTGTTTGAGCTACTGATACTGTTCTCTTGGAGCCCTTGTTTGTAAACAGATATTTCTGCTGACACTGGGTTTTGTAAGGGTGGACAGAGAAGGGAAAGGGGGGGGGCTAGAGAAAAAAGCAGGTTGTGTCCGCAAGCTTCAGACCATGTGTTTGTTGTTGAGAATACAAAGACCTCACTGTTTTAAATGAAAATGCTTGTTTTACAAGGCGAGTGGGAATATGATAGGTACATGTCGAAAATGCTTCGGGAACTGAAACAACCCCATGCCATGAGGGCTTTCTGCTGGATCAGGCATCCAGGGGTACAACCAGATCAGGAAGGCTCAGACTCACTCTCTACAAGGACTTCAGGGGCTGTGGGCAGAGAGAGTCCTGCCAGAAGCTAAATGACCGGCACTTCTCTGCCCCCTTGATGAATCACCCTGTCCTTTCCCAGAGTTCTGCCTCTGTTCCACATTCTCGATTGGTTTCTCACCACCAACAGAGACCTACGGGTAGAAACTGTTATTGATCTAAAATAATACTGTGGGTAAAGAAGCCTCCAGTAGTCAATCAGAGCACTATCGGAAATACTTACAATTATATGACTTTACAGGCCAAGCACTTTAATTATTTCAGAGTAGTTTTCAATTTCTCAAGTGGGGTTTTCAAATTGTTCTGCAGTGGAAGCAAGGAGGACAGTGGAACTGTCTCAGGGGATTTTTTTTCAAGGACTCGTGGTGACCCAAGAACAAGAACTGGAGTCTCTGAACTTGCCTCAGCCCAAACACAGAGTTTGATAAGTGGAAGATTACATGGACATAGAGGGATAGATGAATGAGGGCATGAACTGAAGGGAGAGGGGGTGCAGAGATAAAAGGATGGGTGACTAGAGGGGATGGATGGGTAGATGAGTGGCTGAGAGGGAAAGAGGAGGGGAAAGGGAAGGAGTGAGGGAGGAAAGAAAGAAGAGAGAAAGGGATGGAGGGAAGGAAAGTTGGGTGGATAGTAGAACAGATATATAATTGGATTCCTAGATTCATGGGTGAAGTCCACAGTGAATAATTATAGTCAGTACCACCTCTGGCCACATTTGAAGTGAACTTGCCTATTTTAAAACTCAAAGAAACTAAGAGACCAGAGTTTGAATAAACAAAGTTGTAGATTATATTTCTAAGGGATAAACTAACTTCTCCTCAGAGGGAAAAAAAAGCCCAAATTCTATTTACTCCAACAAGGGTAGAGATGAAGGAAAGTGCAATTCCTCAGTCTGATATGACAACTCAACATCAACATTCTCATTTTCACAGATCTGCTAGAGTGTTCAGATTTTAGAGCTGGGAACAGACTTCAGGAAGTGACCTTGTATGCCCCCAGCTTTTAGGCAATTTAAGCCATCATTTAGGGGCCATAGACCCCTTTAAGAAACTGATGAAAAAGTTGGAACTCCTCAGAAAAAAACTGTGTACAATCTCACATTTCACAGAAAATGTATTGAGGCTCACAAATCTCTTTAAGAACCACTGTTCTTGTTCTCTGTAGATCTAAAACACTGGTGTTATTCAGGTATTTAGTACTAGTATTGACAATGACATTAGCCAAAACACCAAGTCATAACAATAGCATGAACCTTGAATTCACATCAACATTGGAAACTACTTTTAAGTCTTGTGCAACTCATTATCTGCAGAGATGGTGGACTAACCTTTGAAAAACATACCCTAGAACTTTAAGTTCCTCATTTGAAACTCTCCACTTATTTTCTAGCACATCTAGATTAAAATTCAGGTACCAGGACTCAGGTGCCTTCAGCATTAGAAACACAAGTTCCCCAGTGGCTCAAGTATCTGCCCCATCAACCCACCATATAGTTTGCTCCTGCTCATCATGACCAAAGCCAGCATCCCTCTTTCCATAGAGCACCCACTTTTATCAGCCATCACTATTAATCTATATTTATATATTGACATATGACACTCATCTATTAGTATATACTAAAATTTATATAATCCCTTACCATTGCGTCTCTGTTCATAGTCTTGCTTTCTTCCTAAAACTTAAACTCCACGAGGGCAGGGACCACTCAGGTTTGCTCACTGCTCTATCTCTAATAATGGCAGGAATCTACTACAGATTTGCTGATTCTTTGGAGACACGCAGCTGGTTTTTTGAAGCCTCAGAGTTGTCAATGTCTCGTGGTGGGACCCTGGACAAATCTCTCTCCCACTTTGGACTTCACACTTCCTGGTTGTAAAAGCCTAGTTTCAGTCTATGCAACTATAGGGTTCGAAGATCTGAAATCGGTATAGTTGTTCAAGAGAGCTGGGCTCAAACCCCAGGGCAAAATGGCAGGTTAGAAGGGATAGTAAGTAAAACTAGAATCTAGTCCTCTGTCCTCATTTGGAATGAATCTTGGCATATTTCCTTGCCTCTTCTGGGTATCAGATTCTCCATCTGTGAACAGAGGAGACTGGACAAGATGACTGAATTTACATCACATCTTCTTTTGGAATCCACCCAACCATATTTGTCCATTCCCTGTAAAGTGTGGTCTTTGGGAAGAGCAGACATGGCACCTGTCATCACCCTACTCTCACATCCTCTGGAAAGGCTCTGAAGGACAGCTGAGGTTTGTAGGTGAACAAATCTGTGGTGGGTTCCACCCCCCATAAATACACCTGGTTCTCTGACAGCTCCCCCCAGGGGTGGAATTGAAGAAGTTGATAGAAAGCCATGAGAAAGGACTTAGAGGCAACAGAAAGGTACATTGGTTCATAAGAAAGAAAGGGAGGCAGTGTGATAGGGAAAGATGGTAATGATATCGATTATAATTGGTCTGGTCAAAGAGACCAGGTCCTCTCTAATGACAAATGCCACTCATCATGTGTTTGCCTTCACTGTTTGCCTTTTGCTAAAGTCCACGATAGTTTTCAAAGTGCCTTTTCTTCACAGCACCCATTTCTGTCACCCTGTCTTCTCCCTTATTAGAAGTCACCTTCAATTCATTCATGTATTGAGTGCCAATCAACACAGTTGGTATCGTGCCAAAGACAGGAATAAAGCAGAGATGAGGACAGAAATGGCTTATCGTCCTAAGACAAATACAGAGAGCATATAATACGAGGACGATCACAACAAAATAATAAAGACAACGAGGGGAGAATGCCAGAGGCTCTTGAGGTTGACTCAGATAGTGATGAATTGAATTGCCCGTTCATTTACTAGTGTCATACTCTTCTAATCTACTTTCGGTCAATGATCTCACCTGAGGCTTGAATCCAAAGTATTTATGATTCTTATATGATTTATGGATCTATATTAAAAATGGCATACATGATATGTCCACAAGCAAGGCAAAGCATGTACTGCACATATGTATACATGCCCCCCTTTCAAGCACATATGCACACATGTCACCCTACCATTCCTGGTGGAAGGGATCTCTTATGCCTCTACAGTTTCTGAGCACTTTCTGGCCACCATAACTGACATGGGTATTCAGCTTCACAGTGTTTCCATCTCTGTGATTATTCAGGCAGGACTCTATTTATTGCTAAGCTATAGCAGTTACCATGATGTCATGTATCTGTTTACCAGCCTGCTTCCGCCACTAGGACTAGGAGTGCCTCAAGGGATAAAACTGTATCTTCTTTTATTTAATCCCAATCTTCCCGTCTCAATGTATAATATATAAAGATACAGATTGCTCAGTAATTATCTATAGGGAGGGAGGGAAAGGAGGGAGGGCAGGAGAGTGGGTGGGAGGGAGGGAAGGAAGGAGGGAAGTTGGTTTACCTCTCTCAAGAAACTTCTACTGAAGCTCACAGAATGTCTAGGACACAGGTTAGGCACATGAAGTGTCTAAGAGTCATTATAAAACAGCAATACACTGTTTTCTAATAAGTTCATTAATGCAAACACACAGATATAACTATCATCCTTACTATAAAGGAAAACAGTGATCCAGAGGAAAGAACTGAAGACATGCATTCTAGTTTCAATTCTTCTGCCAATCTGCTTCTCAGACTATTTCAACTCACCTGGGTTTAATACATTGACTTAACTTGCATGAACTCAGTTACCCACCTATAAACTGATAAAGGACTTTCAGTTCTTCCAGAGTGGAATCTGGGGAAATGATGAACAAGACACACAGAATTTCATAGCAGATCAGACTTGATCAGCCCAGAGGGACTGATCTATCAGGGAGCCATCTGAGAGCTGGTACTGCAGAAGCTGTTGCCTCTATTGAGAGCATATCACAAATCAGCCTCTGACTCAAGCATACTCTCCCCAGAACCCCCAATTCCCATGGCATGAGCAGCTCTGATGTGGCTTAGAACACATCAGGGCCTCCTCCGAGGGTGCCAGTGTGTCTCTTTGAGCATGGGGGACAGGCACTGGGAGCTGATTACCCAAAGAGAATCCAAAAACAGCAGAGCACATCTCTAAAAAAATAATTGCCTATCTCTCAGTAACTACTTAAAGGTGGGGAATGCTGATGGGTGCAAATGATATTTCTGTTCAAATGAAACACACTTTGCATACCGAAAGAGTTCTTAGGTAATCTCTTATGATGTTCATTTGAAAGTGTCCTCCATTGTTCTTGTCTTTCTTACCTCTGTCCATCCTTTCCTTCCTTACCTTTTCACAATAGAAACCATTTCTACTATGTTTGCATTGGCAAAGACTGGTAGTATTACCATTTACTCACCCACCCATTCATTTATTCATTCATTGTTCATTCATACATGCATCCTCTCCTGGAACATTTACTGCACAATGTTCCAAGCAATGCGTTAAACCCTATGGGTAGAGATAATTAACTGGCCTGCATGTGAACCTCAGTTCCACTACCCTTTAGCTGTGGGGCCTTCAGCAAGTCATGTAACTGTATAAACCTAATTCACAGAATTCAGAGGGTTCAAACTCTTGCACTGAGCACAATGCCAGCACATAGTAAGTGCTCATTATAAGCTAGCTGCTTTTATTACTGTTATTACTGCTGAGAATGCGTCCTCTCCCCCAAGGATATATAAACAGTGAATAGAGAATTCCAGATCCTGAGGTCACCACAAGGTCTCCTAAGATGAAGAGAAGCAGACAGAAAGGCCCCCTATCAGGAAGGAGGGAAAAGTATGAAAACCCAGGCAACAGATATGACTGCCAGCACATTCAAGGCCCAATAAGAACCTGATCGGGGAAGAGGGGGAAAGCTGAGAGGAGAGGAAAGCTGGGATTATGTGCTGCAGTGCACACACAAAACAAATGCTTTGCAAACAGGCCAGGGGCTGGAAGGGGAAGACCAAGGCTAAAATGTGGCTTGGATTAGAAAGGGCGAAATGTGAGTTGAGGAGGCATTAAATGCACTGCCCCTCCCCCTCTGTTTTGGGAGGCCAGGTTTCTTTTCCTTCTGACTTCTTTGCTCAAGGGGAAAAGGCATTAAGCACTGTATAATGTTTTTGAGTGTGACGCACGGGCTAGGTCATGTGCTTTGGTTACGTAATGCAACATGCCTGAGGTTCCTGAGTTTTTTTCTCCCAGAATCACTACATGTTTAGCTGGTTCTCTTATCTAGGCACACACTTACTAAACAAAAATACATATAGCTTCATTATAGGCCAGGCTGTAAAGTAGCGTTAGGTTGTCCTAGGTAGTGGAGATGTTATGATGACCCTGACTACACACACAATGAAAGGTGCTAAGTCCAGGTGTTCTGATCCTGTGTGAAGAGGACATGTTGGACACAGATGGATAAGGGAGAATCAATTATATTTAGGAAAGAGTCAGGGAGAGATCCCCGCAAGAAGGGAGCCATGGGCCGTGTCCTCAAGAGGCTTCAGTGGTCTGCACATGGTGCTTGAGATGTGGGAAGCACAGGAGGGCTAACATGACAAAGTCTAATGTGTCTGAGAAATTGCAAGAAATTCCAGTGTTACTGAAAGCTCGATAGTCAAAGGTAATAGAGTCAGATGCATTTTTTAAAAGATCTGACTGAGACATTAGAGGTAGATCAAAAAGGGGTGTAGGGCTTGCGGCTCAGAGAAACGGGTCTTATAAGATTAGGGAAAGAGTCAAAGCAAGAGATGCAAAAGACCCATGCTGGAAGGAAGGCTGGCTATACAAACAATAAGGAGTTGGGATAGACAGGATTGACTGACTGAATATGGAGGATGATGTATCTTGAGCAAGCCATGCTAAGTGAGGAATGACGGTGTGGATTTGGACATGTTGAATTTGAAGTGAGTGTTGATATTCCCAGTGGATGACTGAATCCATGAGCCAGGTGTCCAGTGGTATCTGGAGATAAATGATGTGTACCAGCAGGGAGATGGTGATTATTCAAGGAGAAGAGTGTAAAGTCTGAAGACAAGCAGAGTTAGCAATGGCCTAAGACTTAGAAAATAAAGGCTATCACTTCACTGGGTCACTGATTTGGAAAATCCACTTTCCTAACTAGCTATCAGTTTCTCCTGCATAAAATGAATCACTTAGATGAGTCCTTATGACTCTTGTAATGGTGCCTTTTTGCAGTTACATGAATGTTACTTCCCCAGAGTACAGAATGTCTTCATTTTTTAGGTCTTCTGTTGATATGCCTCGCATTTCTTAGAGCGAGGCCATCTTGCTTCCGATTGGCCTCTTATTCTCTCATATATTCTCACTACATTTCTCTATTCTCTCATCAGCCTTTGAGGCCAAAAACCTCCAAGCTCATTGAGGGAGGGGGAGTAAATAACCTTTTTTATACAAAAACATCTTGTTTCATTCTGTCCAGCCACATTTCTTGAATACGGAACAAGAGGAACTAAAAAAATGGATATGAGACAGATACAGGAATATGTTCTGGACTGAGCAAGATACACAGGTACAGGCTAGACCACTAATGTGAAGATAAGAGGTTAGACTAGAGTCCTGCATTTAGTCCACCATCTGCATACTGAGAGCCCAAGCTCCCTGCTCCTAAATGTTCTGTCTCCTTTGCCTTCCAATAAACTGAAATCTGGAAGCTCGTCAGGTTCTCCGAGACAAACAGAGGGACTCACTTCCTCCTCCCCAGGTTTTATGGACCCTGGGTTATATCATAAAATATTGGGAAACAAATCTGCTTTCTCTTCTTTAAAGAAAAATCCAAGTGGCCAAACTAAATATATTAGGTATGAAGAGTAGGGAGAGAGTGTAAGGGAGGAGGTGAGGGCAAGCAAAAGTACTTTACCTGTGACACTACTGAGGTTTCTGGGAAGGAAAACCAGCTAAGGGATAGCTAACAGAGCTTTAGATTTTTATTCATGAAATGATCTGATTAAAAATAATAAGACTAAAAGGCCAGTGGCCTGCTCAAATATCTGGGAACTTGCCCGCGATGGTCTTTGCATAGTAAGAAATTATAATTTTGAGTATCGCCTTATCATGAAGACATGTATATGATCTTTAGGACGTTCACTCAGTATTCGGGATTCTTATGTGATCTATTATAAGGAATGTTATTCATGGGATGACTTCCAGCTATTGGGAAGTACCAATATTCCCCAAATAATGTCTTCAGTCAGTCTTTGACTGCGTGCCATCAGTACCTTACTTTCTTAATGCAAAGCTATAAGGGGAGGCATTCGTGTTTATGTGTCCACGCAAGAGTAACAGTATCAGTCAACAATACTTTAGCCCAAAAGGAAAGTCATGTTCTTTCTGAGGAGTGCTGCTGGCAGAGAGGCAGCCTATGTGGGCACCTGGCCCCTGAGGAGGATAGGTCCAGGCACCACCTAGTGGAGGAAAATGTACTGAAAAGGCAGGAACACTGGAATTATTGCCAATTTGACAATTTTGTCTTAGGGTAACCCTGCTTTGGATGATAAAACCGTTGGAGTTCTCTACAGTTCTTTATCTCAAGGGTAAAGATAAATAAATTCCTCCCTATGCCATTGTTCAGATGAGGAAAATTGGCCCCAAGAGGGAAAGTGACTTGCCTACAGTCACCCAGAAAATTAATGACTGAACTATTGTCCCCAGCTCCTGGGCCCACTCTTCTTCCTCCAATACAGCCTGGCTTTCTCCAGAGCCTGGGGTCTACCCTGAGGGGGTGTACCCCATGCTACTTTCCATGTTTGCCTCTCCATCCCCTTTAAATCTTGCTTGGCAGGTACCCAACCCGACTCCTTAGACAACTTCCTTTTCCTCATACACACCCACCTGGCACTACATGCTACATGTGACTATTCATCCTGGCTCTGCCTCCTCCTTCCCTTCTTCCCCTCCCTGCTTCCAGAGTACAAACACCCTGAGTGTAGAGACTTTGCTCTTCTGTTCACTCTATTCAATCAGGGTCTAAAACTGGATGTGTCCCACATGAGAACTTAATAAACCCTTGTCATAAGCCTACCTGGGGGGAAGATGCATTTTACTTCACTCCCTACTTTTAATCCACATTTCCTAGATTCTCCACAACAAGCATATAAGCCTTTTGTAACAGGAACAAGGGTGTGTAACTTCTGCTTGTTCTTTGATTTTGCTTTTGTCTTGTGTTAAGATGAGAGCAAGCAATGTTTCCTGAGTTATAAGGGAGGGAAAGATGATTCCCAGCTCGGACAAGGAGAAAAGCATGCTAAGCCACAGCGTGAATGAGAGAATGGGATGTAATGTGTGGCAAAGGACAGCACACACATCATAGCAGTATGAGTTAACGTTTACTGGATGCTTACCCACGGTCTAGATTCCATTACTAAGCATTTTCCACATGGAGGCCCAGTTAATCTTCAAAACAACCCGATGAGGTAGAAGCCAGTATCATCCGCATTTTGCAGATGAGAAAAGAGAAACCTGGAGATATTAAGTAACTTGCCCAAGGTCATGTAATCAGCAGGTGGGAGAGTACAGAAATAAACTCAGCCAGGCAGACCCACAAGTCCTGTGATCAGTCACTACAAAATACTTCCGCATCATCATGTGTCCCTTAATCCCTATTTTCTGATGCTCTTAATTCCTAAAGTCAGGCAGTGGAAGGTCACTCCCTCTGGTTTCTGGAAGGTTCTCCAGATAAGTGGGGGTGAAGAGAAATGAGGGTCCTGGAAAATGGGGGCTACGGGTAAATAGCAGTGGGGCTAATGCGTCTCTGTTGCTACACTAGGTTTTGGACTATACAAGGCAAGCAGACAGCAGAGGTTCAAAGGGCAAATGGGTCAGTGTGGGACTGTTCCAGGCAGCAAAGGAAAGATCTTGATCACAAGCATCTGATAGCCCAGCCAGGTTCTTCCTACCCCTCCTAAGTCTTTCCTACTTTCTCTCCTTCTCCTTAAGCTTTCCCACCTTGGCCCAAGTTTCCAGGTACACAGAGAGCAAAGCGGAAGGAGTGCCTCAGATCTGAAGTCTGGCTGTGACCGCACAGCTTTGGAAGAGGAACTAATCTGCCCTAAGCTGTGACTTCTGTATTGGGAAACCTACTGACTCACGAAATGTGCAGGGGCCATGGTCTTAGCACTTCTTGTGGCTCTCAACTCTTAATTTCTAATCTTTTCATTAGGAAACTCTTCATAACACACCGAGGAACTGACGAAATGGCAGGGAAGTCCAATGTCTCTACCACCAAGTTTCAATGATTATCAGTCTGTTACTCTTCTTCCATCTACCACCCTACCTTGTCTAGCTCCGACTTTTTTCAAAAAAAGAAAAACCACATAGTGTCTTTTCACCCATAAATACTTCAGTGTGACTGTCTAGTGGTTCAAGAGCCTTAAAAACACACAATAAAATACCATACCTAATAATATTAGTAATTTCATATTAACTCAAATCATGTAACTGAAGAACCGTCATATTCCTTCGAAAGGAATGCTACACAATTTGGGCAGATTAAGGGGAGGTGGGGAGAGCCAGAAAATCCTGCTTCATCCTCTCTTCAGGGGATCCCTGAGATGGTGGGATAGCACATGACAGCCTCTGCTCCACCGCTAACCCTCATTTTACACCGTGAGGACACTGAAGCTCAGAGAGGTACAGTTAGGTGGTCAAGGTTACACAGCAAGTAGAAGGATTTGAAGTTGGTAAAGTTCTGACATCTGGGCCTCCAGATGTTGCAGATGTCAAAAAGTTTGCTAATCTGATCACTACTTTTCATTTGCAGGATGAATAATGGTCATCAAAGCACTGTCCCAGGAATGACCTTGATGGCACGAATCCCTCCCAATTCTCACCTCTGGCTCGTTCTACCACTGTCAACAGGCAGATGGACCAAGTTCAGAACTTGGTCAAGAGCAACTATTGCAATAGCCTCAGCTGGTTCCTGGGACACCCCAGGATCCGTTGAATGTACCACACCTGAAATGTTCTCCCTTGAGATCACTCTGGTGGAGCAGGGGCCCAGGTTATACAGGTCAACAGAACCGATGCCTGAACTTGAAATCAAAGTTCCTGTGTCCCAGTTTTAAAGGAGATAAGGGGCCAGGAGTCCCCAAGTCAATTCCCAGTTGAGCATTTCCAACAAGTGCATCGGGGCATAAAGAGAAACTCAGGGCAGCAAGAAGAAAAATAATCCAGTGAATTGGCAGCCAGGAAGGGAAGGAAATGGTACCTACTGATTCCTGAGTCCTTGGCCAGTGCCATTGGATGCGAGCCACCTGCAGAGGGGTCCTGCAACCTGGGACATTGGACAGTGCTAGTTTCTGAGTGACCTCCAGGTGTTTGTTTGTTTGTTTATTTGTTTTGAGACTAGGTCTGGCTATGTTGCCCGTGGTGCCACAGACTCAAGTGATCCCCAACCTCAACCTCCCAGGTAGCTGAGATTACAGGCGCCCAACATAGTGTCCAGCTGCCTTTTCAAGATCAGGTCTCGCTATGGTGCCCAGAGCAGTCTCGAACCCATGGACTCAAGTGGGTTGCCTCCCAGCACTTGGACAACAGAAGCGCACCACCATGCCTGGCTCTCCAGATGGTTTTGAAGCAAGAAGGTCACACCCCTTGCTACTGTCTCAGAGTTGCGCTGCCCTCCCCTTACTCCTGGAGAGGGTCCTTTAAAATCAGTGGCATAGAAGCAGGGTGGGAACCCCTGCAGAAGTGTTTGCACTTTAAGGAGATACCAACAAGAGAGGGGGGGGGCACTTAATACACAGGGATGGTGCTGAGGAAATATAATGCAGGACCGTGAGCACCTAAAAGGGTTATTAGGTGAACTGAGAATGGAACAAAGGGCCCCTCTTGGTGTCTGGTGACTCAGCAACAGAACAGCCAGTCTGGTGAGCAGAGGACACTAGTGCCCTTGTGTGCCTCAGTTTCCCACATGGAGAGCTGAGAGGCATCAGCCTGGATCAGTGAGTCTCTCCACAGGTGGTGACTCCTTCTATGTGAAGTTCCAGTGCCCAGAGAAACCCATGTGCTCTGGGCATCAAGATGTTCTAAAAGAAGTGACTCCAAACACTGCCAGGGATAGGAACTCCTGCACCAGATGCTTTCCAGGCCCCTCTGAGGGGGGTCAGTGTATGAACACAGGTTAATACTCAGCCCCTGGATGACCCTGGTCTTTCCTGAAGGACCTGACAATGAGCGAATGGACCCAGTTCATGCAGGGCTGACCCTGTACACCTCATATTCAAGAGCCCTCTGAGCTGTCTTTCCTCTGCAACAAGAGACAAGGGGAATAGGTTCTGTTGCTCCTGCCTGGGCACACGAATGGCTGCTCAGGGAAGGAGGAAGATGGCAGGCATCTGGGACAGGACCGAGAAACAAGGGAGACACAAGGTGTCCTAGACCCTGTGGTAACAGCTGCCGGGGTTGTTCTTGGGGAATCCCTGTGCCTCACATTCCCCCTTGCAAGCTGGTTTTCTGATCTACCCAACCCAGTGTTTCTCATCTGGCTCTTGCACTCAGGAGTCAAGCCAAAGCAAGGACAGGGGTGTGAGGGCTTGTATAACTGTGCCCTGAGATATGCTTTCCGTTCCAGTTAGACTCCCCCAGGGACTCGAAAGAGGCCCTAAGAGTGCCCAGACAGACCCCTCTCTCAGAAGGCCAAGCTGGCAAGCTGAAAAGGTTGAGTGCTTACTGACCACATCACAATGACTCCCTGAGGCTTGTTTCTTTGTGTGTAAAGAGGAGGTGAGAAGCCTACCTCCTGCTGAGAGGGACAATGTGCAAGAACAGGCCCTGGCACATTGGAGGCAACAGAGATGATTCAGTTTCCTTCCTGCCTGCAAGTGTCCTCAGTTTAGAAAGCCAAGACTGAGACTTTCATCTCATGTCACCAGCAGAGGTAACTTTGCTGAGCTCTTGCTATCCACCAAGACCTGCTCCAAGCACTTTCCACATATGACCTCATGAAATGAGACAGGCACTTGAGCAAGCCTTGCCTTGTCAATGAGAGGCTGAAATCCCAAGGAGCTGACCAGCTCGCTCAAGATCACACAACCAGGGTCAGGGAATCTGGCTACTAAGTGGGGCTTCTGATCCATGTAATATCCCAGACACCAGGTGCGATTGTGATTATGGGGTGGGGGTGGGGGGAGAGAAATATGATGATCCAAGGATGCCTTGAAACCTAGACTTACATTTGACCACACTTGTGCAGTCAAGGAACTGGAAACCCTCATTCTAGGGACTGGGTGGGGATGTTAGGCAGCGAGCGGGTGCAGAAGGGAGGGACAAAAAGAGATTCTTCAGAATAGGCCACAAATGCAACAGTTCCACAGATAGAACAAAGGAAATGAGCTGGCAGGCAGGGGTGCTGAGTGGGCTTAAGGTAAATCCTCCTCTAAGCAGGGATTCTGGCTGGCTAAGGGGTGAGGGCCGGAAGAGGATCACACTTGTAGGGTCTACCTTTCACTTATCTAACAGGTCAGGAGAAACTTTAACAAGGTGAACTGCTGTTCAGCGTGTCTACTAGATGGAATAGATGGAATCTATTGGTTTCTTCTTCTTTCTCTTTCAAACTAAAGGGACATGGGGGTAAGGGGTTCCCAATTCACCGGGTATGTGTGGATCCAGAGGGATGTGTCAGAAAGCCACCACCTCTGGACTTGAAAGGCACTCCAGACTGCTGGGCAGGGAGGCTGAAGGCTGAGCTGGGCCAGAGAGGGTCAGGTGAGAGGTGGTGGTATTTATTAGACACATTTGCTCAGCGGAGTGGGGGGTCAAACCTGCAAGAGGAGATGCCTGAGATCAAATCCCAGTTCCTGCTTTCAAGGACTGGTGCCCTCCAACGCTCACCCCTCCCCTCGTGGGGCCCTTGTGTCCCTGATTCAGTCAAAGAGAGCCCCTGGCCTGGGTGAGCCCTCTGGACCTTGGAGGGTTCCACTATCCTAGGGACCACCCAGCCCTGATGGGAGGTGGAAGATCCTCAACACGAGGACTTTCCAACTTTAGCTTTGTTTTTGCCTGCATAAGCCTGTCCTGTGTGCTTGCACGTGTGTGCATGTGCTTGCGGGTGTGTGTGTGTACGTGTGTGAGTGTCCCTTCCCTTTCAGAAAAATAAAAGGCAAGTGCTCCGAGCTTCAGAAGCAAAGCGCTCTGCCTCTCCTAGCGCCTGTCTGAACCGGTGTCAGTGAAGTTTGAACCGGGCAGAAATAGCATCCCGGGTGGATCTGGGAGCACAGCCCGCCTACCAGGAGCGGCAAGGCCTGCCTCTGCCAGACGACAGACCCGGTTAACAGCACCGTAAAATTAGACCTTGACGAAACCCAATTGAATCCTGCAGCAAAGAGTGATGTAAGGCGGCCTGGCCTGACAGCCTGAAATAGCAGCGCGGTCCTGCTGCGTGCTGCCTGCTGCCTCCAGATAGGTGACCAGGGATTCCTGCGAAAGTGGCACGCCCAGGCAGGGGGAGCCAGCAGAGAGGTCCGGCAGCAAGTGGGCACCCGAGGCTGCCGCGGGAAGGACATGGCCTGGTCCCCGGCATCCCGCTGCCCACCTTGGACCTGCCTCTCGCAGCCCCAACTTACACGAAGGAAGGAGCTGAAAAAGTGCTTCGGCAAAAGAACCTCTGTTTGTTTGCTTTTTAATTCAAGGAGAAGCAGGTTCTTTTTAGTCCAACAGTCTGCGCTGAGTGGAGTGGAGGATACGAGAGAGTGAGTCTTTTCTGGCGCAGGGCCAGGTGTTTACACACCGCCAAATCTGGCTCAGACTCAACTAGGGGAGGGGAAAAATCCACCCAAAACCTCCGGAGAAAAGCTCCTGGCTTCCTGGTGCTACACGACAGCAGTGCTTTTTGCTTTTTTTTTTTTTTCTTCTTTTTCTTCTTTTTCTTTCCTTTTTTTTTTTTTTTTTTTTTTTTTTTTTTTTTTTTTTTTTTTTGTTTTGAGAGGAATGTTATTTCCACACATAAAATGGACCAGGCATTTTTATACAAGCAATAATATCCTAACATCCTCCATCCAATTAAATTATTTTACTGCACGATCTTTGTGTGTGAGTGAATGAGAGCGCTAGGCAGAAAGGCATGTGGAGAGAGGCTCCTTGTCTGAATCACAGAGATTTATAAAACAGGCTCCCGAGGTACCTGAGGTGGGGGGGCTAGACGGATTTTTTTTTTTAAACCGTATTTACTACCTTTTCATTGACAATACCTCTATCACCCCGGGCTCTCCTCTCTGGAGGGGAAGGCTTCCAAATCACCAGCACGACAGGCAAACACCAGGAATAATCAGATCTATTCATTTTTTTTTTATCATCTAGACCCAGCAGGCTCTATGCTTGTCATATGTTCCGAACGAGAAGTAAACACACCACAGCCCTGAATGATCACCATCATCATCACTATTATGAATAGCGTTTCTCCTCTCCTCTGTATTAGATACAGCCCCCCCACCTTGCCCCCGTGAAGAGGGCTTGGGGGGCTCAAAGCCAATGAACTCAGTTTCCCTCTCCTTCCTGGAGGGGGAAAAAAAGAGAGAGAGATAGAAAATAGCTTATGATGACGTCAGAGATGGGGGAAAGTCACTTTCTGCTCTGGGCAGCGGAGCGGGAGCCGGAGAGAGGGAGCAGCGAAAGCGTGTTTTGGGGAGACCAGCGGAGTTTGGTTCCCCCGAAATGGACTTCGTGTAAATAGGATCGAGTCAGCACGGCGTTCGCGAAAGTCCACGCCAAGACCGAAAGGAGCAGGACAGCCGGAAGAGCTCAGAGCTTCCCCTTCTAAGAAAGTGTGTAAGGGGGTGGGATCGCAAAACGCCTCCACACGTTCCCTGGCTGCCTGGAAGGGGGAACCCCTTCTCACTTTAAGACGTCCTGGGATACGGCAAGATTGTCTGCGCAGGAAGGGAATCTCCCAGTCAGAGGAGGCAAAACTTTTCCTTCTCTCCTTCAGCTCTGTTCCCCCTCAGTCCCCCGGTTTTATTAAAGGCATTGCCACAGATTTCATTTCGAGAGGGAAAAATGGATGTTGGAGCTTTCGTACGGTTTGCAGCGCTGCTCGCCACGTGTCCGGTTTCACTATGGGTTTTGCTGCGGAACAGCGAAGGGGAGAGAGGGGGAGGGTGAGGAGGGAGAACTCAAATTCATTACGGGCTCATAAAAGTCCCAACGGAGCAAAGTGCCCCGTTTCGCAGCCGAGTCGGGGCAGCCTGGCGGGCTGTGCGTTAAGAAGGGCTCGCCCCAGTCCCGGCGCCCGGCAATGTGGCTTTCAAAGCAGGGACTTGAGATGATTGGGGGGAAGCGAAGGGGTCGAAAGGGGTGAATCCCAGAGGCAGGCGCCCAGCGCAGAGCAACTTTGGGGCACTTGCAAGACTTCTAAGTCTTGGGGAGCTCCACAAGCTGTGCCCGCAGTCTTTCGGGGGGTGGAGGTCAGCGAAGGGGGCTCACCTCCCTTAAAAAGTCACAGAATTCTATTGCCCCCGGCCCCTATTCACATGCATCTCAATCGGGTCATCCTCCCGATTTGACGGCACCCCAAACGGAGGCCGGACGTGTAACCATGCCCAGCGCGGTTTCCGCGCACGAGGTTCCCCGGGGACCAGCTCTCACCGACTGCAGGTCCCGGGCGGCCTGCAACGCTCCCCGCGCTCCCGTATGGGGGGCTAAGCGGAGACGCCTTCCCAGCGCGCCCATTCCGCAGACGGGGCAAAGCGAGGCTCAGCGCTCCCCCCGGGTGTCCGGGCGGCTCCCGCGCAGACACAGCCGCCAGCCCCCGACCGCCCGCCACCCGCGCTCCGCAGCCGCGCGCCCCTGGGCCGCGGGGACCGTGCAGAACCCGCCGCGGCGCCCTCGCCTACCTGTGATCACCGCTGGAGACCGCTGGCCCCCCTCTGCTCGCAGCCACACTTGCAGCGTGAACGCGTCCCGGGGCAGCTCCAGGTCGGCTCGGAGGCGCAGCTGCTCGCCTCGCCCGCTGAAATACAGCGCCCGGCTCGGCGGGCTCGGCTCCTCCGCGGCGCCCCTCGCCTCCCGCTGCTGCCGCCGCCGGGGGACGCGCACGGCTTCCCAGGCACCGCCCGGCGGCGGCGGCGGCGGCGGCGGCGGCGGCGGCGGCGGCGGCGGCGAGGCGCGGCGGCCGCGGGCCGCCCGGGTGGCGCAGGTGGCCGGGCCAGCGGCGGGGCGCGGGGGGCGGCCGGCCCGCGGGTCTCTCCGGGCCCGGCGGGGGCGCTCGGCCAGCCCGCAGCCCAGCGCGGCGCTCAGCAGCCCCAGGCGCAGCACCCAACTCCAGAGCCGCATGTCCGACGGTCCCCCCCGCCCCCCCTTCGCCCCTGCACCGCCGCCCGGAGCTGCCAGCTTTGGGAGCCTCAGCGCCTCGACTTTCTTCGCTTCTTCACCCTTCTTGGGCGAGCCCCCCCCTTCCACTTGCTTTTTTCTTTTCCTTCTCGCTTTCCTCCTCAAGGTGTGTGCTCCACTCCCCCCACCTTTGAAAAATACAGTTCAATTCCTCCTGGTTGGCAATTAATTTCTCTCCCCGCTCCTTTATCTGCCTTATTGCCCCCCCTCCTAACAGCTGGTTGCCTTCCTCCTGGTTTTATTTCATTTTATTTTATATGAATTCTCGTTCTTAAAAAAAAAAAAAAAGCTCCTCTAAGACACTGATCCGCTGAATTCCCTCCCCCCCAAAGATGCTCTAATTTATTTATTTTTTGCGTCCTTTATAACACAAGCCACAGCCCCCTCCCCCCCAAAGTCCCCCCTCCCCTCCCTCCTTCTTCACAAAATGAAAGGAAAGAGGGGGGGGAAATCCCTCAGAAGATGAGTAAACAAGCGTATGCTAATCGGCTCCCGAGCGCTCCACCTTCCCAATTGAACGAGTCCCTGTTAAAACTGCGGGGATCATGACTAATCAATCAGTTTGGAGAGGCCGAGCTACCCAACCTTCCTCCACTTTGCCGTTTGCCTCCTTTCCTTCGCTCCCTTCTCCACCCCTCCTTTTCCTTTTTTTTTTTTTTTCAGAAGACAATCTTAAAGTAACAATTTAATGAAATTCTGTACACACCCCCTGACGGTCCTCCCAGCCCTCCTCATTCCTGCTCAAAACACACATTCCTGTTTTTGTTTTGTTTGCTTGTTTTTCCCCTCCTTCACTCCCCCTCCCCTTATATTAATAATAATAACATTATTATTGTTGTTATGTCCCCCCTGGCTAGAGAGAGAAAAGGCTAGCTCTTCTCTCACGAATTCTTTTCACTTTGCTGGTAAACCTCACCCTTCTCTGTAGAACATAAAGGGTCTTGAAACTGGATTCTCAGATTTTTTAAATGCTCTCTCTTTATCCCTCTCTCACCTCTCTCTCTTTCTCTCTCTCTTTCTCTCTCTACCCTTCCCTCCCTCCCTCTTGCAAACCTTCTCTCCTTTTTCTTTCACCTTCCCTGTATTTTATTTCTTTCTGCCCCCCCCCTCCCAGAATTCCCTTCCACTTAGGCACTGATGAAAGTTGTCCTCTTCCCTTAGTCCCCTCTTCTACCCTCTTTAGTCTAAAGACTGTTTCCTCCTGGAATCTCAGAAGAAACCAGAGAAAAGACAGTTTCCAAGGCATTTGCCTCTCAAAGCTGTAGACTCAGCACAACTAGGTTTCTTTATACTCCTGAAGACTCTTAATACTCTGCTGGTTGTTAGAAAATGTTTTAGTTTCATATACAAAACTGCAGGAAAAAACATTTAAACATTGCCACTTTTTTTTTTTTAACCCAAGAAATCTGACATTGTTCAAATCACAGGTAAGGATTTGACCATTAACTGCTTTGTGGATATGTTTTCAACTGGGACATATATGCATATATTTTTGTTCTTTTCTTTCCCACTTTGTAGAACTCAAAAGCTCCCCCTTATGGCAAAACTGTTCTTTTTTTCCCCCTCCAAGTATTTAATAAGTCAAAATGAGTGAGCCGCGGTGGATTACAAATTATTAGTTATCAGTCTGCTCAAATAATGTAGTGATGAAAAATATGCTACGAGTGGCTCGCATGTGGATAGTGGGCTGGAAGTCTGAACCAAATGAACCGACTTTCCTCCCCTATATGCCTGTCCGCAGGGCTGTTCCAGACCTTTCCCGGAGCTCTGTTCATTCCTGCACGCTTCAGGCAGAGTGAACACCAGTCAGAATATTTATTGGTGAAAGTATGCAGATTTGTAGAATGAACAGATGACTCACAAGTCCCCTCTATAAAAGCCGGAATGTGGTATGCAGCGATTATGCCACCATACTGAAAACAGGAGATCCGAGATTCAGAGCTGCTTGGTTTGGGAAATGCTTGCTATACAATCTGAGGCCAAGAATATTTGAACTCAGTTTCTCCAGTTGTAAAATAAAACTGGTATTCTATCCTAAATGTGTTTCCAGAGACTGGCTGAAAGAAGAGGATCTTCGATGCTCAATGCCTGTGGGTAAGGAATGTGCTTAAGCAAAGCTTTAACTTTTTGCAAGTCCAAGTCATCAATAAAAATCATGAGATCATTGGCGTTCATAACAACAATAACAACAACAATAGCAGAAGACCCGGGTTGAACTACACAAAATCTTACAAAATCCCCTTCTCCCAGTAGAGGCAGGAATGTATCAACTAATTCACTTCCCTGTGCCACTTGGGCATCTGGAAACTGTATTTCTTGCAGGGATTTCTAAGTCACTGTATATACCAGTTTCGAATTCCTCTAGACCTTTGGAACTTTGTCAACTCTCCCATGAAATGTCAGAACACGAAGGTTCAGTGCTAAATTCCCACTCAACACAACACTTAGAGCTTCACCCTAAAGGAATCATTCATTTCACTGGCCCTCAACTTCCTTGCCTATAAAATGGGGATAGGTATTTTACAAATTCATTTTGAGAACAAAAACATGTTGGGATATCATACTTTAGAAACTGTAAAAATGCATTACAAATAACATTTATTCTACTGCTCTATGTGGGGCAAGTACTCCTTAATTTCTTAAAAATAAAAATATTGCAGGAGATGATGCTATGTTTCTCTCCTAGGCAGGCGGGAAGAAAAAGGACAGAAGCCTACATCTTGTAGCTTCTTGAGCAACTGGACCTCAACCCCTAAATGTATTGAGAGCAATTGGTCAAACTTCCATTGTTCTTTTCGTTGAATGTACATTTGTTATTTTCTCCCACCTGTCTTGAAAGCCAGTCGTGCTGTGCTTATATGTACATGTAATCTGCTAGATTTTAACTGAGTGAATACAACTGAATGGATTATAATCCTTGGTTCATGATCTGCCCTAATCATCGGTCTGTGTGTGAACTTCTCATATATGCATATGTCATACAGTAATATCTCATATGCTGTCATCTCTCTTTTACACCTTCCCTTGGTCTTTCATCATCTGTTCCCTCTTCTTTTATCATTTGTGATAAAAGAGCAACCATCTAAGAATTAGGAGACCTAGGTTCTAATTCTTATGTGTGGGATCTTTGACGTTATTTGGCCTTCATGGAAAAGGAGAAAACAGGAGTTCAGCATTCTGAAATCATTTCCAAGGGAAATGGAGCCTCCTGCTCTAACACTATGGTGATCATTCTCATACAGTCATTTCATATTTGCTCAATTCCCTCCTGCCTCCATAGAGTCCCTTTGATTAAAAAAAATAATTTAAACCACTTTTTAGGACAACTGTACTTCTGTTTCTATACTCCTAGGATATACTCCCTCAAAATTAATTTGGTAATCACCAAAAACAAGGTATTTTGCCAGGGAGGGTGTGAGTATATGCTGGGAGCTAGGACAGAAGTACCCCAGTGCATACCTACAGACTGAGAAATGCTGAGTAAGGGTGCTCTAAGTACACATTTCAGCCTGACATACTTCAGAGCTGTCCCTTTGATTTTTAGCAAAGTGTTTAACTTCCTTGAGTCTCAGTGACTTTATCCATGTGTTGTCTGAAGGATCCTGTACCATAAGATACAAAGTAGGTGCCCAATAAATCAGTTCCTCTCTTTCTTTCCAGGGATCTAAATTCATGACCCCTGGAGTTTTGTAAGCTGTTATCTAGAGCCCTACCTGGTCTTTTCTCCAAGTAAGCTCATCTCAGAATCCCCAAGTAAGCATGGTCTGTCTGGTGGCATCTGGAACTGGATTAGATAGGAACTTACATTGTTGTTGGCTTCCTGTTTAAGTCATTCCTCCAAGATTAGAAGCTTTCAAGGGCAAAGATCTTCAAGAGCTAGTTGTGTCACCACATTCCTCCCCCACCAACCTGAAGTGCTCCCTCCTCTGGGCTCTCACAGAATTTCTTCAGGAACATCTCCAGAGCCTACTATTAGCCGACACCACTCCCCTTTCTGTTTGGACAGAGGATCTGGTGCACTCGTATTTGTGTCTTCCCAAATGCCAACCCTCACTTTTTGTATATAGTTTCTGAGTACAGGGAGGCAAAAGATGTATGTGTGGGTGAGGAGAGAGAGAGTGAGAGCAAGAGAGAGAGAGAGAGAGAGAGAGAGGGAGGGAGGGAGAGAGAGAAAATATGTCTCTCTCTCTCTATATATATATACATATATTTAGCTTCTCCAATCTTTCCTCAGATCATATCCTCTGAGCTATGAACATGTTAGACTCTTTCATTCTTCCAGTTTTCCCTTTCCCACCTGATGCACTAATGCATTCTCTGTCAGATGCACTCATGGCTGCTCAAGTGAGGGTCACTACAATGAATGTGGACTTTGGGGTTGAAGAGATGGATTCAAATCCTGTCTTTGCCAATAGTAGTCACTAACTATTCTAATGATGGCTTACAATTACCGAGAACTAAATTTATTGAGAATACACTATGTTCCAAGTAAAATCTAAATGCTTTTCACAGGAATAATCCTATCTAATCCTCACCACAAACCTGCACAAGAGGTTTACTCATCATTCCATTTTACGGGAGAAAAGAAAAATGAATCACAGAAGCTCAAGAGGAAAGGAGTCAGCCAATCTGGATCAAGAGCTCTCTGCTCTAGCTCCAGGGGCTAGAAAGAATCACTTAACCTTTTGAATCTTGATGTTCATTTTTATAGATTTCCTGAGTTCTCCAGGAGATGACAGGAGCTGATGGATATCATGCTGCAGAGTGACGAGTGCACGTGTCCAGGGGTGTTGAGAAACATTAGCTGCTTCTGTACAAAGTAGTTTGATTATATTGGTTAATGGAACATACCTGCTAGATCTGGCAGTTGGGGGTAGCAACCCAGTGGTAAAAACAATGCATCTGTATTGAACACCTACTATGTGTGACACTTATGTTATCAACTTTTCACCATACTAAGAGGTAGGTTTGAAGTCAATATATCTGAATTGCTCAGCATTTTTCTGTCTCTACCTTTATTTTCTTCTTCCTTTTATTTTAATTGAGGGAACATGAATTTACAACACTGTATGATTTAAAAGTATGAGAGATCCCACCCTTAAGGTGTATGTTACTGCATCACACCTACCACCTAAGCACTGAAAGTCCTCTATCACAGTCTACTGTATTCCCTCCCCTCTTCGCTCTCCACTTTCGCTCCTCCTCTGATCACCTCAGTTCTACCATCAGATTTCTTCTAGGCTTTGTTATTGCTCAGGTTTTCATCTAACCCTTTGCTTTGTTTTTTTCTATCCCACGTGTGACACTTTCCAGTATTTGTTTTTCTCATTCTGACTTACTTCACTTAGCATAATCTTCACATTTCTTAAATTTTAATTGAAGATCCCACTGCCTGTGTTTTACTTGTAGAAATACATGTGATGTTACAAACCTTATTATCTTGTTTTCCCTTTAGGAAAATAAATAATCTTTAGTAATAATTACTTGTAACTGATTATGAGAGACACTATCTCTAATGGGTTCCTTGTAGCAGTTCATTTAATTCTTAAAACTGTAATTTATAATTTTTCTTATTATCCCCACTGTACAGATTTTTTTAAGGGCTCCAAAAAGTTGGTTGGATTCCATGGCACATTTGAACTCAACTCTCAATCTAACTCTCCAGCTAATAGATTCCAAAGTCCACATTCTTAACTGCTTAGCTAACCTGCTTTTAATCTACCTTTAATCTTTTTATTGTTTCAAATTGGAATCATGAAAATAACTTCCAATCCTCTGGAAGAGGAAGCTTCATGACAAATCAGAAACAGACAATGGTAGGGCACTCTTCACTGGCTATGCTTCACCTGTGCCTTGTGCAATGAAAACTAAAATATTTGACAGCCTCTTCCATTTAATCCCAGGACAAATGTATGTTGTGGCTAATTTGAGAAGAGGCCTTGAGTCACGTAATGGGCAATGTTTTCAATTCTGTTTTTTTTTTCTCAGAAATTGCAGAATCACTGTCCAATTGGCCACTTTTATATCAACTGAGATCAAAGACGTGCCATTAATTGTTTTTCAGTGAAGAAGCTTTCCATGGGAAACTACTCAGTGATGCTTGCTAATGAGCTCGATCTATACCAGCTCAGAATAACAGGACGTGTTGCGCACCTTCGGTATGCCAGGCATGAACTAGCAGGCACATATTCCCACAATTTGATTAGATTGGGTTGGCTCTGTTTGTTTCAAATGATGAGGACATTCAAGTTCAAAAAAAGGGAGCAATTTACCCCCAAATCACCTACCTTGAAGATATATGTCCAAACCCAAAATCTAAACTAAGTGCTTTTCTCCAATCTAGTGCAAATGTCACTTTCTCCATAACATTATTCTTTATTAAACATTAAAGAAGTCATTCCCAGAGGATTCTTTGACTTTTGTTCCTCTTCTTTACTGTAGCATTTGCATCCCAGTCTTCCCTTCCTTGCCAGTCACTAAGCTGAAGATGAGACCTCAGTCTTCTGAGGGACCCTGCGGGTTAATTCTCTATGACTTGTGTAGAATATGAATTTGATGAACATTGGGTGAACTTTGGAATCTCTGTAACTCCCAGATATGTGTGGCTTCCAGACATGCTCTATTTCTTTCATCTTAGCTTCACTTGAGTCCCTCAAAATTTTAAAGCTCTGTTGAAGAAAGCCCTGACTTTTACAGGCAGCCTCCCTCTTGTCGTCTACCATTCAGATTGAATCCCTCTCTGCTCTGAGACTCCAGTCTTATTTCCAAGTCATTCCAGCACTAAGTTACTCAGCCATGGATGGCTGCCATGTGGATGAACCCAAACACACCAGCATATCAGGATAATGTTGGTATGCACGGGACTTGATGAATGGTGTTCATAGCTGTTTTCAAGTGGAAAGTGTTCCACAGCTTCCTAAATCTAGCCCACCTGATACCAGGTAGTGATGCAGTTGGAATTTAAATAGGTACCAAAATGCTTTGGTAGGCGGGGTCTGAGCGAACAGTGAGAGAAAATGGGAAGTGGGAAGAGATTAAAGGAAGGATCAAGGAAAGGAAAAAAGGGTGAAAAAGGAAGAAGGAGCTGAGAATGGTGGACTGAGAGAACAGACCTATGTGGGCTGGCCAGGGTAAGCCCCCTGGAGGAGTGAGTTGGAGGTGGTAAGGTGCCGTGGTGACCGGTAGAAGAATGGCTGGTGTGGAGAGTGTGGCATTGCAACAGGTGGAGTAGTGAGCTGGTACCTGGAGATGGCCAGGGATTTGGGAAGCTGATTTATGCATCAGCAATTGTGGAAGAAATTTGAAGAGCCTTGAAGAAGTGGAGCAGCATGGCACACTGGAGAAGAAGCGAAGAGAAGATGCTGGAGAAAGACTGGACTTTGCAGAGTGCCTGCCTCAGGTTTGGAGGGACAAAGGGCACCATCTTGGACATGTGTCTTTGAGACTATTGGGGCTGAAAATGGTGACTGGGGAATTTAACTAGTTACTTGTGGCTTTGAAAACTTTTCCCTGTTAAATTCCCTTGTAGATAAAACCCTGCTGTTGAACTGCATTTGAGTGGCAACTGTTAAGTGTGGGTGAGAAGAATCCTGTAAGAAAGCTGGAAGGCAAAAGCCGCATTTTAGAAGGTTTTTATCCCCCTATGGCTTGCTAGTTAGTGGCTTTTGCCCCTTTGGCACCCAAGTTCACTCCCAGTTCACTATCAAAATTGCAGAGGGAAAGGGTTTCTTCTGAAGTCTCACATTCAACCTGTTCCAAGTAAGAATCCCATTGTTTCCTGGTTCCCAAACCAATGTTCTTTTTACTCTAATGATCCATCTTCTGTGTTGCAGATGATGGGAATTCATTTACTCATTCAACAATTAGTTGTCAGTTGTCAATGGTATGCCCTGGTCTTGTGCTAATATCTGGCAGCATGACTTTTTCCTCTCCAATTTTCATCACTAATTGTTGAAATTTCAAGTTTGCTCCTGTGGGGTGAGTGCATATGCATGATGTGATTTAATCTTTACAACAACCCTAAGAGGCAAGTAACATCGCTACCCTCACTTTGTAGAGAAGAAAAAGAACTTTAGAGCACTATATGAATTTATAATGACCGAAAGCCAAGTAGCCCAGCCTCCAATGTCCGTGCTCTTAATCTTCAGGATAAACCACAACAATGAGAAATTGGATCGTTCCTTCTAGATCATTGGAGGCATAGTGTGTGGTGTCCCAAGCCTGTTTGTAAACTTTTAGCGTAGAAAAGAACCTGAGCTAGCCCTCCACAGTGACATCATTGGGCAACACAAGGAGATGAATATGGATGAAGAATGCCACTCAGTTTGGGGAGAACACAGGCCCATAATGACTTGGACCCTCTAGGAAAGCACTGTCCTTAAACAATGAATAAGCAATAACAATGTTAGTGTCACAGTAACAGCAGTAGCCTTGGACAATGACACTAAGGTAGAAAACTTTGAGCTCCTCTGAAGGGGCATTTAGACTGATGTTTCAGAGTCATGTTGAGAGATGACCCATTTCCATTTGCATCTGTTCCTGAACTGTGTGTTCAGTAAGGACAGTGATGAGGAAGACTAGACTGATTGAAGAATTCTTGTCCAGGATTTAAAGTCCAGGCTCTATTCTTGCTTATGCCATTTGCTTCCTACGTTGCTTTTGACAATTGTCTTTTGGAGAAACTGTCAGGACATGGAAAGCAGAGTCTGGATGGACTGACAGCAGCAGGTCTGCCCTGGTAGAGCTGTGTGTGGGACTGCACTCCTTTCTGTTCTCTAGAGATGAGGTTCTTTTTGATAAGTTGCTGTTTGTGACAACTATGCTGTCACCCATGTTGGTATTTCATATCTGACTTCAGGGGATTGATATTCATGATCCTGAATCCAATGGGCCTTTAACCATTAAAGACCCCTGCCGATGGTGTGTCCCTTAAGAGTCCTTCCTACTCTTGGTGGGAGTCTTCCCTGGTTCTCATCAGCACACTGGAGTCACTCCACATGGCTACGTCTCACGTGGTGGGCTAACTTGTGCAGCAAACGGACTCTCAGGTTAGAATTGTTCTCAGGAAGCAGCCTCACCCTTCCCAGGCAGGCTTTAACCCACTAAAGAATTTCTATGCATTTCTATAGCTATTTTGATCTGCTGACCTAACTCCAAAGGTAGGACTAACGTATCTTCACATGCTACATCATCATATTCACTAAGGGGGGAGAGAAATAAACACTGTTAGCTTGTTAGAAGGATAAGTGGGGGAATCACTAGGTGACTATAACTGGCTCAATTACTCAATGTCTTTAGGCAAAACCTATTAATAATAAGCCCTTTGGAGAGGGAGGCATGGTTAGAGAGAGGGAATGAGTGCCCACACAGGGGCTACATGAGTTGAGATTGAAATATGACTGTGTGACCCTGAATGATCGATGTAAGCCACGCACATCTCAATTCCCTTGCCAGTAAAATGAAATCAGTAATAAGATCCACCTATGATGGTTTCAGGAAGGGTAAAGTGAGCCAATACACATTAAGCCCATGGTCTTGTGTGGTGTAGAGTCAATGCCAAAACAGTGCAAGCTATTCTTATTCTAGTGGTCTTTCTACCAAGCTCCTCTCACTCCACAATAGGATTCCCAAATGAAAATGAACATAATGTTTTCTTACCAAAGTAAGAAATATTTGCCAGTTATTCACTGGGTACCAGGCACTAGTGAAGGGCCAAGGATTCAACTATGACCTGTGTCTTCACAAACTTGCCATCTGATCATAAAACTAGTGAACAGAGATCTAGAATCACAATATGTTTATACGTTTAACTGCTTATGTGTTTGCTGCAGTAACCTCAAACATGATCCCAAGTTAGGTGTCCTCATGGGTACATAACTCTTGGTCAAGGGCACTTATCAGTGACCTAATTTTATTTAAAATTTTTTTTATTTTGTAATTATTGTAAACATTCTAGTACATTGATCATGTTTGCATGGTTGTATTGTATCCCTTATTCACCACTCCACCTCCCCTTCCCCTCTCTGCTCACTCTTTTTTCAAACTATGTTCTTTTTCACCCCTAGGTGTGGACTTAATACTCCTGGACAGCAACAGATGAGGCTGTTTGAATCTCCAGGAGTAGCTGAGGCAGATAGTAAGACTGAGCATATCAGGAACTTGTAGGACAGATGTGGTGCACTTCTCCAGGATCGTTTCTGGTATCTGTTACCTGTTACTGGTTCTGTGTCTTCTGGATTTGGGAATGTAACTCTTAGCCAATGATGGTGAGGCATTTGCTGCTGGAGCAGACCTCCTCAGGTAATTCATCAAACTCCTTTCTCTTGTCAGCAGTTCTGTCACAGGGCCTTAGCCACTCGTGGTGACTTTCTTCCCCCATTAATTGGCAAAGGAGGGAACCTGTTAGACACTGCTCAGAGCTCTCATTTTATAAAGTAAGAAACAAAATTCCAAAACGTTAAACGATGTCCACATTGTGAAGATATGTTAGAGCCGCAATTCAAACTGAGGCAATTTGGGTTCTGAGCATCATCTTTGACGGCACCACCACCTAGTTCACTGGAAAGGTTTAAGTAGCTGAAAGGCAAACCAAAAGATCAAGCATGTAAAAATGGGTTGGGATGGTACTCACTGAACCAACCCAAAGCGAAAGCACTGGGAGAGCCCAGGACAGGAAAGCAAGAATGAGTCAGGGGGACTCTGCTTTGTTTTTCTTCTCTGGCTTCAATGGAAAATGTTTGTTTTAAATAATGTAGGTCTATTTGTGCTTGAATTTTAGTTATTATAAAAAATAAGGATATACATAGAGGTGAATTAGCAACCACAGCTCATTTCCAAGTGTGTTAAATACATTCTCTCCCATTATTTCATTTGAAATTTGGGACCTGTCACCAAGGTGGTTGAAGCAGGAATCTTTACTTGCTTCACTTTAGAGATGAAAAGCCTCAAGCTCAGAGAGGGTCAGTGATGGATGGAGAGTAAAAGAGCAAAAAGGTGATGAAGCTGAGATTCTCACAGCCATCATTCACGTGCACACTCCAGCTGGACTGGCTAAGGCAGATTCCCATACTTCTAGACAATAAAATGTGATTATTGCAAAATCATCATGAAAATACCTAGGGTGTCTGCTGAGACAATGAACTCTGCTAAACTTTAGTTCATCAAATCTCAACACACTTAAAATAAGCACAATTCTTCATACTTTTTAACTCTTTAGTCTTTGCTGGACTGTCCGTTCATTTTCTTTGAGAGAAGCCCTGGGTCCATCTGGCCCTCAGAAGGGCATCAGAGAAATAGAAATACTTCCTCTTTCTCTTCAGAGTGTGATTACAAGATCCAATATACCCAACATGCCTACACAGCACGTGCCTGAAAAAGCAGCTCCCTTGCTTTGCACTCTTATGTAAACTCTTTTTCTGGCCAAGCAGGATGTAAGGATCTGGAGAAAGTCCGTGTCTGGGAAACAGCTTTGGAGCAGGACAAGCATGGGTTTAATTCCTGGCTGTGTCACTTACAAGACGCATGCCCCTGGGCAAATGACCTCACCTCTCTCTTGGTCTCTGTTTCCTCATCTGTAAATAGGCTTAGAATTACCTACTTCCAAGTGTTTTTGTAAGGCATGGATGAGAGAGTGTGCTCAAGTCCCTGGCACACTGCCTGGCCAGAGTACGTGCTCAGGGATGTGACTGTCTGTGTCTCACGCCACACCCAGCCCATTGCCAATATGAAACCCATGGATTGATGCACAGAGACTTACATGACTTTTAAAGGTGCAATTTTGTACACAGGTATTTGTTTCAAGGGTCTTATCCTATCCAAATGGTGTCTATTATTCTCAGTTGGTATTTTGGTGGGGGGGGGGGGTTGGAGAAATGGCATTGTCTATTTTCACTGGAATTTTCTGTCTATCTGTCTAAGTCTCTCTTTCTCTTCACTTTTAAATTTCAGACTCCTGAGGGATTAGGGAAGGTAAGTTGGAAAATTACAACATGATGCCAATAAATATATAATTTCTGGACTTTGAGCTGTCATTTTCTCTGTCATATCATGTGTGAGTCTGCTGTTCCAAGCAAGAAGAAAAGACACCAACACATCCCATTTGCAAATGTACTTGCTTTGGGTACTGTATTTGTCCACTCACATAACTCCCATGCTTCTTGCCCGGGCATCATACTCTGCTATAAATACAGGTTTGTGTTTCTTCTTGTTGTTACCAAGGACGCTATTACTTTGATGATGGCAAGAGAACCTTTGTAGTAGGTTCCGACATTCAAATACAAAGAAAATACAGTTTACCTGGGACCACAGGCAAAGAAAGTTATTGGAATCAAGTATCTTCCCTCCCTCCCTCCCTCCCTCCCTCTTTCCTTTCCTCCCTCTCTTCTCCTTTCCCTTCATTTCTATCCTTTACTTCCCTCTTTCTTCTTCTCCTTCCCCTTCTTCCATTTCTTCTTCCTCTCTTGTTTTCACTCTCTTTCTTTTTATGTCATAGGATCAAAATATAGGCTAAGGAGTAGTGAGAGTTGAACTCCAAAGCAGACCTCATGAATGACCACTTGGGACATGGCTCTATCTCCCTTCCTATCTACCTCCCTGGTTCATGCAAATGACAACTCCTTGTAGTCCAGAGAACATGCTGGAAAGTTCCCCATCTTTAGCTCTCGAAGTCAAAAAGCTGTATCCATCAGATGAAGACTCAAACTAAGGAGGTTGCTTCTTTAATCAATATGAAATAGTGATGGTGGATTTGAATGTTGTCTGAACTTGAAGGTTGGACAGGAGTTAATATTATTGCTAATAAGCATCTGAGAATTAATCCAGGCTGCAGTAAATACTGGGACACCCAAGTATAGTTTATGATGTGACTTGACCCTTTATGGTTAAAGCAGTTGTTTATAGAATATTTTCTCTGACTCACTTGGTATCACCGGCATTACCTTTCAGAACATTACAAGCATGCGAGTGAACATCAAGTCTCACTAAAGTTGATTAGAGGGTCTGTGTATGTGTCATAGGACCCAGACCTATTTATCTAAAAACTTTTGTAAGCTATTGTCCTATAGTATCTTGATGAGAGAGATGAAGCTAAACTAGTAAAACCCATGGAAACAGATGTTGAGAGAGGCAGAACTAGAAAGAAACTCACTTTGTTGAACAACTTTAACCCCATCTTAGAGAGGAGGCAATGAACAATGGAGGGATAGAGGGGATGTTGACTTGTCCTGGGTTTTGCTGGGATAAGAGCCATATCTCTGAGTTCTACAAAATGGCTCAATTCACTCTATCACAATTCCTGTAGTTTAGCTCCATCTTTTGGGTGGGATATGCCTGGAGAACACATTTAAAATCTAGAAATTTTGTCCGGATGAGAATATAAGTCCCACTGACTGTCAATCATAGTAATAGCACTACCAGCAATTGCATTTATACCTGTAAATAGTGCTCTCTGTTCGGGGAATTTCCAAACCAAGGAATCTTCTGTCTGCACAGGGCAGAAGAATGGTTCAAGTAGGAATTCCATTTTAAAAGACTTGCTCGTATTCTTTGCCTGTGAAAAGTGACGATTGTGCCCTTGCCATACTTCTTGACAAAGGGCCAAACTCTCAGGAAAGTTATCCATGGGTACTGCAACTTTCACCTCAGCCAGACAAAAAAAAAATTGAGGTAATTATAGGCTTTTGTTGTTGTTTTTCCAGATTAATAAACTCTAACAACACCTTTATTTCCTGGGGAAAGGAAGTCTGACAGCTCCAGATGGTGACCTACTCAAGACTGGATATATTTCTTGAATCCTCTTCTTTAGTGGTGATGGGGTCCCAGGTGGGACAGACTGCACAGGTGAGCAGCCTCCATCACAGAAGATGGAATCGCAGCTACAGTCCTCGGGCCCATCCCATCAGAAACTTGCTGAGGTAACTTGAGATTTGTTTCAAATCAGTAGCTCATCTCTCGTCTGTGTTCTTACCCCCCAGAAACATAAATGGGACCATTTCTTGTTTGAAGAAACATTGTACTCATGACATGGCTTCTGATAGGCATGCTTTCTGTGTTCCCAGATGGCACAGGAAAATGAAAAATCTCACCTCACTTGATTATTCTTCAGATCTCCATGATGACACTAATTATATAGACTAATTAGCAGACTCCTGTCCGGAGTTTGCGAGTTACTTGAAGAAAAAAGGTAAATCTTGAAATTTGCTTGATTTTTTCTTTGGTTCAATGATCAGTACATGGAACTTCTTGTTAAATAAAGGAGGGAAGAATGGATATCTATATTTATATATATGTTTATATATATATATATATATATGGATACAAACATATATTAACCATCAAGTGGTAGGTAGTTGGGGTAGTTTCAAGTTCATTATTTAAAAATATCTTATGTCTTTACCCTAAAAGACTTCAGCTTGAAGAGGAGAACAATCTGATAAAGAAATGAGTGTAATAAAGCATTAAAATGGATCTGCTATTTGTAGAGCCTCTAAGACAGATGATTATTTCTAACATAGGGTGAAGAGGTTCAAGGTCAGTGAAACTTTTAGAGAGGAAAAAAACACAAATTTAAGCAGCTGGAGAGATAATTTTCCAAGCAGAAGGAATAGCCTGTGCAAATGTCCTGTGGAAGAACTCTGGTAGTTCATTGAAAGGATGTAGTTGGCTTTGTTAACTAGAGAATAATGTATGTATTGATCAGAATCTCAGCTTGATTCTGAGGATAGGGGGCAATAACAATGAGTTTATGCAAAGGATTGATATTGTGAGAGTTGTATTTTCAGAGGATTGCTCTAGATGCTGTCTGAAGAAAGACTCTGTTAGATGTTGGAGGTGAGGGGACAGATGAGAGATCAAAAAGCTAGTAGGCGGTGAATTTTGCAGACAAAGTACTGAGAGGACAAATCATGGATGTAATCATCAACAGGAATTGGTGAGTGGAGAAGGATGAAACAGATAGAATTGCAAACTATTAGAGGAAGAAATTATGGAACTAGATTAAGGAGCACTGGAGAACAAAGAGGAAAGTCATACCTTCATCTGGCTGGTGATCTAGGTTCCAGTCTTCTTATTCAAGAAATCAAGGCCAGAAAAGGGTCATGGGGGACCCCCAATTTAGTGGTAGGTACTGGTTATTCTTCAGTGCCAGATGGCTCCTCACTTTCTTACTGACACACTTTCCATGTTTGAGAACAAGAATCAAATCTACTAGCCTCATTACAAGGAGTATAAATAGTAACTTCTAGGACATTTGCAGGTCTCTCCCCAATGCAGGAATTTTTCCTTAAACATATCTTATCTAGAAAGCCATCTAGCCTCTTTACATACTGCCAATGACCAGAAGTTCATTAACTTACCAGATAACTCTGTGTGAATTTGGTAAAGGTTAGTGGTAGACATCAACACTGATACATTTTCACTTTACAGAATGCTGTTGCCTACATAAAATCCTTCTAGGTGGGTCACCATCATGCCAGGCAGATGATGAGATTTGCTCAGTACCAGGTCTGAAACTCACAAAAAGTGCCCTGCTCCTCAGCTCCCAGGATGCAATCTTTGCATTATTATAATTTTTCAGGTTTGTGTCAGTTTTTCCCAACAAACTAAATCTTTTGTTTTCTTTACATTCTATTTTATTTTAAATTTATTTATATATAAAGTTCACATGATTGTAATACTAGGGATTCACCCCCACACCCTCCCCACCTTTCCCCCCCTTTCTCCCCTGCCCAAAGTTGTGTGCTTTAGTTTGGTGCTTAGCTTGTTTTGACTTTCCTCATGGCATTTTTTCCCCTATAGCCCATATATTAGTGAAACCATTTGGTTTCTGTCTTTTTCTTTTTGACTTGTTTCTGCTAATATGATTTCTTCTAAGTACATCCATGTTATCATAAAATCATCCAATTTGTCATTTTTAATTCATGAGTAATATTCCACTGTGTATATATACCACATCTTTTTCATCCAGTCATCTGTCTTGGGGCATTTGGGTTGCTTCCATGTCCTTGCAATTATAAATAGTGCTGCAGTAAACATCCAAACACAGGTGTCCCTTTGTACCCACATTGAGGTTTCTTTTGGGTAGATTCTCAAGAGAGTGATTGCTGGGTCAAATGGTAGTTCCATTATCATTAATTTGAGGATCCTCCACACAGCTTTCCATAGTGGTTGGACCAGTTTACACTCCCACCAGCAGTGTAAAAGTGTTCCTTTCTCTTCACACCCTCACCAGCACTTGTCAACAAACTAAATCTTACCGCATGCCTTGCTCAGGGATGGACCCATAATACTAAAGGGTTTAATCTATGCTTGTTGAAAAAAAAAAAACAAAAGGATCTCATCGGATGCAATCATTTTTATCAAAAGCACAAAGCGTAAAGTCATCTGCTATTACCAAAACACACCCCAGGGTGCTTTGCCCAAGGGTTCTTTGGTGGTGGGAACACACAGTGATTACATTTGATGGGGGAAACCCTATGCTTTCCAAACACTACTAAAGATGTAAGACACCAGTTTATTTAAAATAAACTTTATTTAAAATAAATAGTCTTTGTGACTTTTTCAATGATGGATTCATTCTCCAAAATCTCGGAAAAAAAATACTTGCTTTTCACCTGAGCATCTTCCATCAGAACATGTTCATCCAACATTCTTTGCCCACAGCTTTTACATATGGCTTTTAATTTTCCCTCCCCGTCATAAACTTTCCTTTTCCCTTTGCTTGTTCTGCTTTCTAAAATGTTACTAATTAATACTGGGTGCAACAAATAGATCCCCCACCACAACCAGCTGTTTCCTGATTAAAAAAGTCTTGCCCATATATACAAGCCCTTGATGATTTCAAGAGACCAGAGGAAAATTGTCACGGCATCAGGGATTCAGTGCCCGACCTTCAGGCAGTGCCTAAGTAGTGCCAAACCATGGGGATGAAAAGAAAACCAAAATGAGTCAGTTGCCCAGATGTTTTGTTGTCAGGTCACCAAGGATCTGGATGATTGGAGGCCTGGATGCCAGAGTTTGTGTGGCCATGTGGAGTTATGGCTTCAAAGTGAACACAAGTCTAATAAAGCAAGGACTGATTCCAGAACTGAAATGCAGGGCTAGGAGGTAAAACAGGGGAAGAGGGAGAAAGATTTGGGCTGAAGGAGAGAGTCTCGGTGGATGTTCTGAGAGCTCAGGGGTATGGCAGTATGGTAGATACCAGAGAGGTGGTGGTTGGCATCAGGTCTAGGAGGGGCATGCACCAGATATTTAAGGGGTATCATTCAGCATTAGAGACCATGGAATACACTGGAAGTAAGTGGCAAATAGGACAACCATCCTGTACACTCAATGTGGAGCTCAGTGGTTAGTGGAGAGAAGGGTCATCAGAAGGCCTGAGGATAAGTGTTCCAATAGGCAAGTAGTGTGCTGAGTGGTCTGGAAGGAAGTTGTTTAATCCAGATCTGTGTGTGCCTGTATGTGAGAGAGAGAGAGACAGAGAGATAGATAGATAGATAGATAGATAGATAGATAGAGAGAGAGAGAGAGAGAGAGAGAGAGAGAGAATGAAATGAGAACAGAGAGAGGTCATCCCAGAAGACTTCCTGGAGGAAGTGAAATCAAGCTGAGGCTTGAAGGATGAGTCTGATACAGCCTGGTTCTGTTAGGGAAAACCTGACCCAATGACTGGAACAGCATTGTGAAAGTCTGGAGTGAGGTAAGTGGAGAAGTTCCAGGTTCAAAAAATGGAAGGAAGTTTTATGATGATGGGTGGAGATGCAAGAAGTTAGTAGGGAATAGTGAACCAGGGCCAGATGCTGACTCCTTTAAACTATGTTCATACTAAACAAGCAGTGGAGTGAGATGGGTTTATGTTGTCTAGGGGCTTTGTGTAGTGAGGAAACTCGAGTGAGAAGGAACAAGCTGGGGGCACAGGGAGATCAGTAGAGGACATGTCCCAGGGGCCCTTAGTTGGCTCTTCTCTATTTCACCATGGCCCCTCCCAATTTCCTCTTGACAGTAGCATTTCACTGCCTCTTTATCCTCCATGTATTCCTTTACTAGGATGACTCCAGGAACATAGGAAATGTTCATAAAAATGATTGTTGAATAAATGAACAAAGTGATTCTAGTCCTTCACATTGGAAATTCTTATGAGTTCTATCTTGCTTGCTCTCTGTCTTCCATCCCTCCCTCCCTTTCTTCCCTTCCTGTCACCTTATCTCCCTCTCTTTCTCCATCTTTTGTTCATATGGACAATTTTCAAATTTTTGAAAAGATTGGGAGTTCACTGAAAGCAGAAATAGTCATTTCTTGCACTCCTTATATATTCATCAAGATTTCTGTGAACTGGATTTGCTTTTAACATTTTAATTTGCTTCGCCCATCTTCCCTTCCCTACTATCATTCTATGTACAACCAGACCCACTGATTTAATCATCTCCCTATGGAATAACACAATTCCAGCACTAACAAACCACCATTTGGAAAGTCAGAAATATATTGTGTCTAGCTGGTAAGAGACACTATTCTAAGTATCTTTCCTCAATTGTTTAATTCCATTCTCCTAATCACGCTACCGTTAAGTACTAACATGACTTACAGCTTATAAGGAGAAACTGAAGCAGAGAGAGCAGAAGTAATTTACTTAGGAAAACATAGCTAGAGTTTGGCTCCAAAGTCTGTACTTCCAGAAAGCACTCATGACAACATGGCGAATGACATTTGGAGACCAAGATCCTTTCACAACATTGCAACAAATGAGTTTTTGTTTCTTCCAGGCAGAAAAGGAAGCTTGAAATAAACTGAGGCATAATGCTGTTTCCCAAAACATAAAGCTGGAATTTGCTGATCAACAGGCACAGGATCCAGCACTGACTGTGGCTAAAGTGGCCAAGCCAGCTGTCTCCTACAGATCTGTTTGTCCGTCTTTACAATGAGGAAGTCAATTTCTATATAATTTTTTTCACTCCTAGAATATCATGTGTTGATAATTTGGAAACCATAAACTTTACATATAAAAGTCAACTCAATGTGCCATGTATTTATTTAACATTGTATATTTATTTATATAATTTATTTAAATGTCACACATTGGGATGGTCGAATGCTAATTTTCCTCTTTCCCATGGGCTTGTGTGGTCTGGACTACGTATTTCAGTCATCAACCATCCATTCTCCTGTGTAACTCTTTTCCTCAGGCCTGCAAGCTTTTGTGACCACCAGGCTGGGTTAAAATCCCCAACACTGGACTTTTATCTTTTCCCTTTCCAATCCCAGCTTATTTATTTATTTTTTAAATTTTTTAGAGACTAGGTCTTGTTATGTTGCTCCAGGTAGTCTAGAACCCATGGACTCAAGTGATCCCTAACCTCAGCCTCTCAGGTAGCTGGGATTACAGGTATGTGCCACCATGCCCTGCCAGTTCCAGGGTTAGCCAATCATTTTAGAAGTACCTGAACACTTGATTTCCTTTCCCTTTGAAGAAAGATACTCGTAAGGATGAGAACTTTTCCTGCGTCCATCATCACTGAGTGCCCTGTACCTAGCACAGGGTAGGCAGATTGAATAGCTTCAGTAAAAATGTGCTGAATTGAGACAGTCCCTTGTTCTAAATGCATTCTACCCTCTCTTTTTCCTCTTCTTTTCAACTTTCTTTCCAAATTGGGCATAAAAAAACACCAAAACTTCAGGACCACATGACTAGAGGTGTACTGGATAGATATGTCTCAGCCTCAGACCTGAGATCTCATTACAGTTCTCACAGGAGTGCTTGGTGTGCCTTTGGAACATTCATTTCTATTTCCCAAACCTCTGGAAAATAAGGAGTTTGAGTAAAGTTAGAAATTGCAAATGGGTAGCTGTTGGGCTGTACCAGTTATATCTGGCTTTCGCAAATTTCTTAAAGAACACTTTAATTTAGTGCCAACATTAATAATTAAAAA
This sequence comes from Uropsilus gracilis, assembly GCA_004024945.1. Classification (NCBI taxonomy): domain Eukaryota; kingdom Metazoa; phylum Chordata; class Mammalia; order Eulipotyphla; family Talpidae; genus Uropsilus; species Uropsilus gracilis. The sequence continues at coordinate 51,753 of PVHY01008921.1, forward strand.
AATTAATTGCCAGCACATCAAGATCTAGATGACTGGACCCTACATCTTCCTGTCATGGTGGAGGACTCCCATCTGGGGACCTCTGAGGTAGCATCCCTGTTAGATGCAGCCTGGTCTCTCCAACTTACTCTCCTGCTTTGTGGCACTCCTTACCTTCATGGGAAGGACACTTAAAGTTCCACATTTAAAACCCTGGCACACCGACCTCTGGTTAGAGTCTGTGGAGGCTTCTTTTCCCTCTAACAGCATATACACATTTTAGGTGGAGAATTTTAAAATTATTTTGTGAAGGTATAACTAAAAATTAAGTCTCCATGGGGAGCTGGAATGATATAGAGAATTTTTTTGAGGTAACAACATATATTATAGGACTATGATTCAGGGTCATGTTACCTCAGCACTCCCACTACCGAGGCACCCATATTCCTTTGCTGTAGTCCATTGTACCTCTTCAAACTTGACTTTCCTCACCTCTCTGGTAGCCTCAATTGTGCTGTCAGATTTCTAGAGCTTATTCTTGGTTTGATTTTGTCTGATTCTTTGCTTTGTTTCCATATGTTTCACATATAAGTGATACCATCTGCAATTTGTCTTTCTCCCCCTGACTTATTTTGCTTAGCATAATCAATCCTCTCTCCAGTTCCATCCATGTTGTTTCCCTAAAGTAAAAGTTTATCTTTTTTCAAGGCCATGTAGTATTCCACCATTTATATACCACATTTTCCTAATTCATTCATATGTCACGTATATGATCTCCATAGCTTGACTACTATAAACAGTGCTATCAGAAACTATTCAACAAAAAGACACCCTACTGAATTGGAGAAAATATCTGCATATCATACATTAGACAAGGAGCTAATATCCAAGATCTACATAGAACATATAAATTCAATAAAAAGAGAATAAACAACCCAATTAAAATTGGGCAGAAGAGCTAAACAGGTGTTTCTCCAAAGAAGACATCCAGATGACAAGCAAGCACATAAAAAAGTTCACCATCACTTATTAGGAAAATCAAATCACAATCTTAAGGCGATATCACCTCACACCTGTGAAAACACTGCTCCAAAAAGCCCAGGAACAACAAGTGTTGGTGAAGATGTGGTGAAGAGGGAATCATGTCTCTGTAGTATATACACTTTACTAATCAGGCTTTTGTGGCTCAGAGGACCTTGTGTGGGACTGGAATTCAGGGCTCTGTCTCCAGTGTGCAGATCCTGCTGCCTGGTACTCATGTTACCTTACCTCCCTTCAGTTCTCATTGTTCCTGACAGCAGCTTCCACTACTCAGGTGGTTTGTCTCTTGCTGCCATCTCACCAGGAGCTGGGCTCCTGGAGTCCTAGTCTGTAGCATACATTGCTTCTGGTTTCCAAACAGGATGGTCAGCTCAGTTCTGCAGGCAGGTAACTAGCAGGTGTTCCTTCCCTTCCTCTTTGAAAATGCCCATGTCCTTAGTCTCATACCAAAGAGCAGGCAAAAGGTGAGAGGCTGAGAGACTGTCTCTTTACCAAAAGTCTTAGTACTGTGATCAAACAGAGCAAGAAAGAATTTCCCTAGCTCAGCAGAACAGAAAGAACAGGATTTGGCCTGCATTTTTCTTCCAATGTACATAAAGATGTGAGATGTGGGAAACATCTCACAAACTCCCTTATCATTTTGGGCTGGATGAGCAGTAGGACTGGTCTCCTTTTATAGGGTCAGAGGGGAAGGAAATACAACTGAGAACAAATCCAGAGGAAGATAGTATGAAAACATACACTGTTTGGTTACCAGTAAGTGGGGGTGCAATGCTATCCTAGGACTCTGTTAAACCAGGTTTGAGTTTTGCCTCTTGCTTATATTTTTGCTTTGTTATGTAAAATACACATAATGCAAGATTTACCATTTTAATCATTTTAAGTGTATATTTATGCAGAAGGATGTATTCACATGGCCTGGCAACCATCACACGCTGTCCATCTTCAGAACATTTGTATTTTCGCCAACTCAAACTGCGACCTTTTGTAACAACAGCTCCCCATTTCTTCCTCTCCCTTACCTTCTGGCAACTATCATTCTCCTTTCTGTCTCTATGAATTTGACTACTCTGGTTTCTTCATATAAGTGGAATTATACGACATCTGTTCTGTGACTGGCTTATTCCACTCAACCTAAGGTTTTTAAGGCTTATTGATGGTGTAGCACCTGTCCCCAGTAGCCTCCATTTTTATTTATTTATTTATTTATTTATTTATTTATTTGTTTGTTTGTTTGTTTGTTTATTTATCTATCTATCTATTTATTTATTTATAACAATTTATTTATTTCTATATTTTACATCTTTGTATTCCCCCCCCCACCACCACTACTCCCTGACCACTCCCACTCATCCCCCCACCAGTTATGTACTTGTTAGGTTGTTTTGACTTTTCCTTCTGGCTTTTTATTTTTCCTATATCCCATATATGAGCAAAGCCACTTGGCTCCTGTCTTTTTCTTTCTAACTTGTTTCTGCTAGTATTACTTCTTCTAGGTACATCCATGTTATCTCAAATTCAAATTCATCATATTTATTATGAGTAATATTCCATTATGTATATATACCATATCATTATGTATATATACCATAAATGTCTGTTTTGGGACATTTGGGTTCTTTCCATGTCCTTGCAATTATAAATAATGCTGCAATAAACATCCAAGTACATGTGTCCCTCTCTATAAGTATTGAGGTCTCCTTTGTGTAGATTCCCAGAAGATTGATTACTGGGTCAAATGGTAGTTCCATTTTTATTAGTTCGAGGGTTCCTCCACACTGCTTTGCTTTCCATAGTGGCTGGACCAGTTTACATTCCCACCAGCAGTGTAAGAATGCTCCTTTCTCTCCACATCCACACCAACACTTGTTGTTGCCCATTTTTTTTGATGTGGGCCGTTCTTACTGGAATAAAGTGGTATCTCATTGTGGTTTTGATTTACATTTTCCTGACTGCTAGTGATGTTGAGCATTTTTTCATGTTCCTGTTGGCCATTTGTGTTTCCTCTTTGGAGAAGAGTCTTTTTAATTCTTCTCCCCATTTTTGACTGGGATTCTTGCTTTGTTTTTGCTAAGTTGTGTGAGTTTTGTGCAGGGCAAAAATTTTTCTCTCACTTGGTTGGGTTTCTTTTGTTTTGTCTGATGTCTCTTCTCTCCTCCATTTTTAAAGCAGAATGCTTAATTTTATGTACAGATCACATCCACTTTTAACCATGAAATAAAGCGTAACCACAAAGATAGAGCTTAACCATTCATCTACCAATAAATATTTGAGTTGCTTCCACTTTTCTGGCTATTTCAAATAATGCTGTGATGAATAAGAATGCGCAAATATAATAGAAATATTTAGTCATCTTTGACATATATTCTTTGAAAGCAAGGATTAGCAGCTGATTTGTAGCCAAAAGATACTTTGGGCATATTGTAATGAAGACAAAAACTTTTAGCATGACATGATAGTAAATGTTGATAGCAAATTGGTCTTACCACAGAGCAAACCATCACCATGTCTTTTCTTTCTCTTTAAATATGTTTCAGAAAAAAAAACACAAGTTCCTTACATTGGGTTCTAAATTCAAAGGAAAATGAAAAATGATTGGAGGATTTATGCAAGGTAGGGACGTGACTCAGCTGTGTATATAGACATTATTCTGGTCTCCAGTTGGGAAATGGATGGTACTAACAACAGAGTAGAAATAGCACATCAAATAAAAAATCGACTGCTATGGTCCAAGCCGAAGGTCTTGATATCAGAGATCTAAATTCTCAAGCAGTAAAGCTTTGAGTTCAGTGGCACCATTGGAGAATCTTAGGGTTGACTCATTTAATGTCTGAGGCTGAATTTCTAAAGAACACATAGCACCACCTTGCATTTTAGAGACAAGAAGGCTAAAACCCAACTAGAGATTTTATTCAAGTTTACAATGTGAACTGGAGGAAGAGCTGTGATCAAAACCAGTCTTGTGACCCCTGGAACTTTTAGTGCACTCACATTCTCAGAGTTGGTGCTTATCAAACATTTCACAAGCTAAGTATTGCCTGGGAAATACAGACTTATTTCCGTTTGTTTGTTTTTGGCTTAGAGAAGAGAGATTCTGTTCTTGATGTTGGGGATTGTTATCAATGAAATAAAAGTATGGATCAAAGGCAAAGAGAGTGTCAGGAAGATAAGAAAGAGCTTTTCAAAATGATGGTAGCAAGAGCAGGACTCATTTACTTTGATGGTTTTTGAATGACCTGAAAAAGCTAGGGCTGCTCCCCTGTCACACACAAGCAATAGGTTCCTTCCTAGAGGCTCAAAATTTCTCACCTGTTCTTGGCAGAATCATAAGGCAGGATGAACACACAAAGCGATTGTTGAATCCTGTCCTACTAATTTAGAATCTGCTATGATTAAGATCGTATGGGATGCTAATATATGACAGAGGGCAAAATAGTAATATCTCCTGCTGCTAGTGGTAACAATGTATGATTGCATAATGTGATCTTTTATGACTCCATTCTTCACATTCTCCTTTACTTTTATTGATTGAATCCCACTGTGTCTGTATAATTCATACAAGTCACATCTGTGTGTACGATATGTGTACATCAATTACATTTACATACATTTATTTTTCCTATAGTGAGATCCTTGCTTAGTCTAAAGGGAATTTCACCTTATCTATGTATGCCTAATGAAGAGAGAGATTTGGTAGAGCCAGAGGCAACTATTTGCATCAATTAATTTATAGGAGAACCTGTGTTCATTCTATTTTTCTCTTAGTGAAGGAAGAAGGAGTAAGTTGGTACACTGGTGGATGCAGATAGAAGGAACAGGGGAGAGAAACAGTTTGAGGAGGGAAGGGTAGAAAAGGAACATGGATACATGTCATCTGCTTCTTGATGGTGTTATAGATTAGTTTTGTAAGCAGATCTATGGGGAACAGGGTGGAGAGGAATGAGAGATGTGATACAGGGAAATGGAAAGCAGAGGAGGATGCTTCTTTCTCAAATGCATTCTTATCCCTTGGAAAGAAATGTTGACTAAAGAGCTAAACAAGCTGTGTTCATAATTGGTGAAACTTAATAATTTTATGCGCACACACACACATATATAGTACAATCATCACAATAGTGATTTTAAAAAGCTACATGTTATTTCTCCAAATCTATGAATTAACTGGGCAATTCTGAATAAATTTGGTCTTGATAAAGCAATTCTATTTTCCTCAGACTAAGGTGATATACTGAGGGATGGCAAATCACAATAACTTTAAATGGGCCAATTCCCTTGGCTTCACATTTCTCATTCTTTAGCAGGCTGGTCCAGACAAGTTCCTACAATTAATTTTTTCAAGCTTCTGCTTATCTCAAGTTTGTGATGAACCATTGGGCAAACAGTAGTCATGAGGCCTAAGTCCACCGGCAGTGAGATTACTCTCAATGAATATAGATTTGGGGAAGAGTGAAAAGCTTCACAATGCATCTATTGTTGGTAAGTAAATTTTCTTCAAGTCCAGGTGAAAGAGGAATATGGAGTTGGAAAGTGGAACTCCCTCTCCATTTCTGAATAGCAGATTACCTCTGCTGCTGTGTCTATGTAGACAGTAGGCAAATCATCAGGTCTGGCATCTCAGTGAACTCTGCTCATGGTTAAGATGGTGGTAGAAGCAAGTGATGAGTCAGTTACTCCATAAGCAGAGTCTTCCTGATAACCTACTTTGGGAATGCAGTTGTAGAGCCACAGAAATCTATGGTAGTGTATTTTGAGGGCCCCAAGGATGAATCATCCTTTTAAGGAGTGTAATATTTCCTTTAAGGGGTCTAATTGCTACGTGAATGGTGAGCAACACTCTGGGTGACTTTGTGTAGGAGACACTAATAGAGGGATCAGCACAAAAGAAGAGCTAACTTACTATTGAGTATGTGCTGATAGCAAGAATAATTGGAGAGAGTTTAGCTGGGTGGATCCGAAGTCTTAGAGTTACATAGGTTGGAACATGGAACAGCAACATGGCCCAGTTTCATGAGATATGGAGGCCCTGGGCTAACATAACATGGAACATGTTAGCTTTGTTCACTTAGTTATTTGTAAAGTTTATGCAAAGCAAAATATGCTATAGCCTGAATTTCCTACCAGTTAGGGTAAGATTTCTTTCTCGAATTAGGAGGGTTTTAAATTCATCAACAAAGCGGTTTTCTATTAATGTATTTTTTTGCAAAGGGTGGCATGGGAGACTAGACAAGTGTTTTATCTTGGCATCAGGTGGATCTGAATAGGCATCTTAATTTTACTTCTAAGAGATCAACACTGGTCAATTGCCTAATTTTTCCATGTCTCTGTTTGTCATCTGTAAAATGGGAATAACCATATCTTTGTTAATAGATTAGAGGAAGGGTTAAAAGTAAAGCATGCAAAATATCTGACACATGACAGGTGTTCTAAAAAATATAGTTGTTTATATTGTTGAATATTTATTGCATGTCAGCTAGAGGGCCAGGCATGGTCTTACATGCTGGCTGTTCAAAAATCGTCAATAATCCCAGCACTTCACATAGGGATTCAATGAATCAACAAATGAGTAACAGTATGTCTGTCTTCTCATACACAGCAGTGAGTTTCTTAAGGTCACAGTCAGTGCTGTATCCCTCTTTGTAGAGCCAGTATCTCTAGCATCTAGCCTAGATCTTAATGAGTCAATGCCATTTCAAATGAATTGTATTGTGTCTTAGAAGTTTGGTCTTTCTTATAATTTCCAAAGAGTCTCACACAAAATACTGTTTAGTATAATTTGGAAGAATGAATGACTGAGTGTCAGAATGAAGTAGAAGAGAAAAGAAGAAGAGAAAAGAGCGACTAAGTGGAGGAAGAAGGAAGAACGGAGGAGACATACAGAAGAAAGACATACAGAAGAAAGAAAATAGAGAAACAAAGGAAGTTACAAAAGAGATATGTCTCCTTCCATATTCCCCCCCCAGAACTCTTGACTGTTCACTCTAGAGAAACACCATGCCTACTTCAGATGGAGATACAGCTGCAGGAGTAAATGGGCAGCAACAAAGCATAATTATGGCCCCAGGCAACCTGGAACTGAGAGCTAGGGGAGGCCTCCTAATTCCCCAATTCCCTATCATCTTGGAATGGAGTTGCCTTTATCTTTCTTTCTTTCTTTCTTTCTTTCTTTCTTTCTTTCTTTCTTTCTTTCTTTCTTTCTTTCTTTCTTTCTTTCTTTCTT